>OY829915.1:238284066-238479313 GCA_963691935.1 Nephrotoma guestfalica | reverse complement strand
ACATTTCATAAGAATGTTTTTTTATATGCTTCAATTCGCATTGATGTAAACGAGAGACAGAGAAGAAAGACAATTCTTCTGGAATGTTTTGCGCGTCGTTTGTGCGGCGTAAGAGTTTTTTTAATCGAGACAGTCGAGTTTTGGTTTTTGAATAAAAAGGTCAATTGTTATTTTGGCAGTGAACAGTTAAATGCATTAATGTTTATTGGTTTTAATTATTCTGAAAGTAGTGAAATTTCAATTATTTGTAACGACAATTATGTAATTTGGTGCTGAATAAATATATTTTGTATACACACAAGAAAATAGTAATTAATTTTTTTTTTGTGTATTGTGTAGTGCAGAGTATTAGTAAAAAAGAAAGTCCTTTTTCAATTAATGATAATATTTTTTTTTAATATAAATTGATTTCTTGTCAATTTGGAAAAGTGGATTTGACCCTTAAAATTGGAAAACATCGACGGGTACCGCATTTTTAACGGGTACCGCATTTTTAACGGGTACCGTTAAATCGCAGTAATAAATGGACAGTGACCAATTTTTATTCAACGGGTGCCGCATATAAATTACGGGTGCCATATTAAACGGACACCGCATTTTTATTATTCAACGAGCGCCGCGCGTAACCAACAAATATTTACTGTTTTCGGCGAAAAGACGCCAAAAATTATTCTGGTATACGGCGGGAAGACGCCCAATAATTAAAGCGGCCTATCGAGGCATAGTATCCATAAAGGCGGGAAGACGCCAAATAATTAAGGCGGCCTATCGAGGCATAGTATCCATAAAGGCGGGAAGACGCTCAATAATTAAGGCGGCCTATCGAGGCCTAGGTCCGGGTGTGGCACATCACCTGTGGCATGACGGCCGCGCAAGGCCGCACCAGTATTTTTTATATATATTAAGGTACCATTTTTTTTATTTATATTTTTAATTTTTTTTGATTTTATTTTTTTATATATTTCATTATTATATTAAATTTCTAAATATTATATTTTGTAATCGAGCGCCGCACAACGGGTGCACGCTCGGTGCGTATCATTCTCTCTCTCTCTCGTTTTCTCCTGGTGCGGGTGAAGGGGGAAGTTGTTTTCCTTTTGTTGTTTTGTCCCTATAAATAAAATGAATTATTAAATTTTTTTCGGTGTGGTGTGATGGGAGCGGAAACCTCCCTCTGTGTCGGCGTAGTGTTTGCGGTCCCTTGGTGCTCGCATCCGATTCCGTAACCAGGGCTTGTCCCCGTTTGAATTTTTTTTTTTTTTTTTTTTTATTGAAGCACACAGGCTTATCATTTATTTTCAGTACAATTTTTGCTCACATATAATATTAAAATACAAAATGAAAATAAATGAGTAGGGTAATCATCACTGATTTAACGGCAGTATTGATCTACCCTTTAACAAAGAACAATTTACGATAAATGGTTATGATAACATACGAAATAAAAACATAACAATAAAATATAAAAAATAAAAAGATAAATAGAATTAAAACTAAAATTAAACTTCATCAGACTAAAACTCTAAATATAAAATCGATATTAGGGTGCTCAAAAAGCCAAACTTTAAGTGCCTGTAGAAATGATTTCGAATTTATTTGTTGTCGAATGCTAAATGGAAGTTGGTTGAATAAGGAAGGGGCAGTTACCAGGAAATATTTTCTAAAATGTACACTAAAAAAATGTGGAACAACAAATAAGAAACGATCATTGTTCCTAATATTGTATCGCACATTTGCTCTCAATAATCGATGCCCACTACGCAAATAAAATAAACGTAAAACCTTATAAACATATAGATGTTGTAATGGTAAAACTTTGCAACTCAAAAATAATGGCCAAGCAGAAACCCGTGAAGACTTAAAACACATAATACGAATAGCATATTTCTGAACAATTATGAGAATTTTTAAAGTTGAATGATAGCAACCACCCCAACACGATAACGCATATTCAAGCCTCGAGTTAATGCAAGCATAGTAGAATTTTAACAATACCGATTTGGGTGCTACTGGTCTTAATAGATATAAAGTTCGTAACGCATTGCTAAGAGACTTTTTTATTTTATCGACATGTTGCTTCCAATTCAGATTACAATCAACAATAACTCCAAGGTACTTGAAGCTTTCAACAGTTTCAATGGAAATGCACGAGCTGGAGCAATTAACAGCATTACAAAAACTGGAATGATACGTTATCGGTGAATGTAAACTACTGCTACCCAAACTAAAATGCATAAACTTAGTTTTATCACTTAAAATTAGAAAATGGTGGTCAAACCATTTCCTTAAAACTAAAAGATCGGCTGCAATTTTATGGCAAACATCAGTTTGTGAGGACCCACGATAGCATAAGCTCATATCATCGGCAAAGGCAACCATAGAGCCTGCCAAATTTGCACTAAAAATTGTGTTTACGTATATCAGAAATAGAAGTGGCCCCAAGACAGAACCTTGAGGAACACCAATGTTTAAGACATAAGGGTTGCCCATAGTTCCATTCACCTTAACAACATGATTACGATTTGCAAGATACGATTTAAACCAATTATTAATGTTTCCTCTGAAACCAATTTTAGAAAGCTTATGCAATAGGAGGTTATGATCAACCATGTCAAAGGCTTTTTTTACGTCAACAAAAAGCCCAGCGCACGATTCAGAATTATTTAGCGATTCATGCACGCTATTTAAAAATTCAATTAATGCAGACTCCGTGGAAAACCCATTGCGAAAACCGTGCTGACAACAACTTATAACACTATGCTTCTCTAGGAATACAACCATTCTACATTTAATAATTTTTTCCATTATTTTTAACAGGACTGGCTGTAAAGCAATAGGCCGGTAATTATTTAAGTCGCATCTGGAACCATTTTTATGAAGAGGTAGCACAATTGCTGATTTCAAAATTTCAGGAACAATACCAGTTCCAAAACAACAATTAAAAATATGACATAAAGGAGCACATATAAGACCAGCGGAACTTTTAATTAAGTAATTGCTACAACCGAATATATCGTAAGAGTTTCTTGATTTTAAAGAAGCAATGGCTTTAGAAATTTCAAGATCGTCAATTGAATGAAAAAAAAAGATTGCTCAACATAATCGCCGTCAGACTCCATAGAATTCCTATTATTTAATGGGAGACTAGACTTCAAATTTGACGCAATACTCCCAAAATAATTGCTGAACTCATTGGCAATATCAGACGCATCCGTTAAAAGATCATTATTAGATGAGTTAATAGAATTAATGAGCTTAATCTTTGACGAATTATTACTTAAAATGTCATTGATAGTACGCCACGTAAGTTTGGAGTCACCGGAACAGTTATCAAATCTATTTTTATAATAAGCTACGCGAGCCGCAATGGTTTTCTTTTTTACTTTCTGACAATAGGCTGAAACATATTGCTGGAAACGTTGATTGGTTCTAACATGTTTCGCCTTTCTCAATAACCATTTTTTACGTTTGATCATGCTTAACAAGGCCTCAGAGATCCATGGTTTAATAGGACGATTACTACGTGATTTTTGTGGGTCTAGGCTAGCTGAAAAAACATCATTCCAAAGCGTTAAAAACACATCAACAGCTGCACACGGATCGTCAAGGGCATAAATAGGAGAGAAATTAGATCTACTTAACAATTCCAAGAATTTAGATAGAATGACTTTTGGCTTAACAGGTAATCTATCATTGCTTTTAACCTGATTAATCTCGATCACAACATGCATCAAGTGATGGTCAGTAATCATATAATTAAATAATTCAACCTTGACGCGAGACAATAAATTATCACGCAATCTGCAAAATAAGTGATCAATACAAGTAGAAGTAGTATCAGTTACTCTAGTTGGATCATTAATAAGCGATGCTAGACCAACGGCAGAGTAGCAAGAGGAAGAGCAAGATAAAATATCAATATTAATGTCACCCAGAACAAAGAGGTTTTTACTGTTTATATGGCTTAAATATTCAGAAAACTCATCGAGAAAGACAGACTCCGTAACGGCCTGAAGCCGATAAACGCAAATTAAAATATACGTGTCATTGCCAATTACAAGTTTTACCTTTACAACATCCGCAGAAACAAGGTTTATAGGTTCAACAAAACAATTTAAATTACTTTTATAAAATACCAAAACTCCACCAACACGATAACTATTGTTACAACAACAAACAAGATGGTAATCATTTAACTGATAGAATTCCATTTCATCATCATTAATCCAAATTTCACGGAAATTCGGATGGATAAGCGCACCAAGGCACCGCTCTCGGTTTATAATTTTGTTGTGTTCGTTCCTCAGGTTCCGGCCGACGAGTTTCGGCGGAACTCCGGGTACGTTTTATTATTATTTGCGTTCCCCTAAATTTCTGTAGCATCACGGTGTAAGCCAGGAGCCTTGTATGCCTCAAACCCCACGACCTTAGCACTTCTCCCTGAGAACGTAGCCGGCAAAAATCACCGTGGAGGCCTCTGCAGGTGCTTAGTGATATCTGCAGGTTGGCAGTAGCCAGCCTGTAACAGTCTCTTTTTCATCAACCGTAGACCAAGCAAGATCATCTTTCGCTCAATTATATTTGTATTAAATAAAAATTGTAAACCAAACGATTTGCTGCATTTTGTTCATTTACCACGTACGATTGGGAATTCTACAAGGCCGTACACTTCATCTTTGCGACACGATATCAACAAATTCTTTCGGTTTGTCTAGATAATTTCGAAATTATCGCTAGACATAATTTGGGTTTCTTTTCAATCTGTCCATTTGAATTTGCGGCCAAATATTTTATCTACTATTTCTCAATACGTAGACATATGTAATTGTTAATTTTTGGAGTTAGCACAGGAGGAAATAGTGCACTTAGAAAAGTGACAATTAGAGGTAACATGCGGAACAAATGTTGTACATTCGGAAAATTAAATAAAGTTAAAAAGCTGATATTTCAGTTATCACCTTTCATATATTTACCTTAGATATTTCGGTGGCCAATAGTTCCTCTCAGTGTACATTTTCTAATGATCGATTAAGTTTGGTATCGACTCCATCGTTAAAATAAAATTTTATATTCAATTAAAGCTCCAATGGTACAAATTTATAGAAAATTAAAAATCCTATCACACAACATCACCTGGCGCATTATTAATACACATCTAAACAATCGGTGCTTAAATTAAATTACTTAGTTCTGGGTAAAAGATGTATAATACTAAGAGCTAAATATACCATAACAAAGATAATGAATATCATTTTATTATGCTTAAGACGTGTACACAACAAAAATAAGAAGAAACTTTAGAGCAAAGATACACAGAAAACATGAGTTAATCCTTTCTGTCTGGATTATACAGTTTTTTGTTCTGTTTTTGTCTTATTATAAAATAGAAAAGTTCGTATATTTTCTTCATCATGCATATCATATCTACTATATACACGGAGTACACCATAGCACACAAAAAATCATCATTATTCTTCATTCAGGTGATTAAATCAATCTTTATTTTGACTTTTAAAACCTTTTTTTATGTCTTTCTTATATCCTCGCAACTCGTTCGACTCGTGCTATGTATACTGTCTCAATTTTTCTTATAGCTTTTCCCATTTTCTTTCAATTTTCCTCATTATAATTATTTTGTTATATGAAGATGCTGTGTATAGGCGGTGTGCGGTGGAACTTGATGAACGTAACATTATATATATTACAAAATAATAAGAAAATGTCATTGTTTTTGTTTATAACAATATTGATTATAATCAAAATTAAATCTTATTTCGACATCATGTCTAAAGATATTTAGGTACATATACAGCACAAAAATACAATACACAAAACAAAAAATCTGAACTTGAAAGATTTTATATTTTCGTCTCCAAAAATAAAATTAACAAAAAAAAAAAAAAAATTGGAAAAAGGTAAAAATTTATTTTAATTTTGCTTTATTTATAAATTATTTTTGTAAGATGAAAATCATAAACAAACGAGAAAAAAGGGAAAACTGTTCCTCATTAAAATTATATAAAAGAAAAAAAAATACTGATTTTCATTTCGCAAAACAAAAAAAATTAATGAGTTTGCTTTCTTTCGTACCAACAAAAAAAAATTAATGTATTTTATGTTTTGGAAGCGTTTTTAGTTTATTCAAATAGGAATTTTAAATTACAAACAATTTCGTTACGAATTCAAACTATATCGTATCTATATGGTGAAAAATTCGTGAAATCAAAAATTCGACATATGGGGCCGGAAGTCATATTTAAAAAAAAAATATTGAAGAACTCGATTTTTGTTGTTGTTGCATAAGATACAGTCGGTCGAAAATTTAAGAATTTGTTGAAAATGGTGATGTAGGGGAGACCGGGGCAGGTTGAAACAATTTTTACTTAGATGCCCATATAAATATATATTCAAGAGATATGTAACTCAAACATATAAAATTTAAAGATTTAGTATTTTCGCTTCTATTTTTTGAATAGTATTTCTTACTTTTTATTAAATTTTTTTATCAATTTAGCAAAGCAAAAAAGAGTTTTAGTGTTACAAACTGCCCCGTATAAGGGGTAAGTTGAAACATAGTATGGGGTAACTTGTACCATATGATATCTAATAAATTAATATGAGCAATTAACAATAAACAAATTCAATATTTATTAAATAAAAAAGCATTTATACATAAAGTTCACAGATAAATAAAAAAATGAATAACTCAAATTCAACAATTCAATAAAAAAATATTATTTTGCACATTCGTGACAACGATAAATATCATTTATACCTTCTAACTCTGTGCATGCCTCATGGGACCAAAATTTGCACGATACACACATAACCCAAGACTCTCCTGCTTTACTGCACGAATAAGCCTTGCTACAAACTAAACAAAACCAATCGTTTCTCTCTTGTAGGACTTTACGGTTAACCTTTTGTCGTTTATCCAAAAGGGGTTTTGCTGGCTTAGGCTTTACTTTAAGCAGTCTAGTCGCTTCCTCTTTCTCCAGTGCATTCCTTTCTGGTGTATCAGTGAGTATTGCACTTTTCCTCTTTTTCCGTCCACAGCGGTTTTCTTTCCTTGGAGCTGCTTTTGGGAAAGGACGAACCAAATTTGGAGCGAAAATTGTATTGAAGATGTTGAATTAACTTGCGATGGTCCAGGTTGGTTTATGTTCAAATGATTTGCTTCGTTGGATTGGTTTAAAGTCATTCCTAAATAATCTCCTATATTATTATAAATTTTAAATTGAATATGTATAGTATATTGATTATAAGATGAACATATAATGTACTTAACATTAGCGATTTGCAAAAACTCTTCTTCGGTAGCATATATAATTGGTAACGACTGAATATCGATTTCTTCAATAATTGTATTGCCAGGTTTATGAATCTCATGGCATGTAATATCATCATTTGGAATGGAATCAGATGTTTGGTCAATAGTCACATTAGGATTAATTAAATGAGCCTGGGTTGGTGCACTCTCATTAAATGATCGATGGAAAACGGAATCGCTGGTAATATTTGCAACTGGCAAAGACTGAATATCAATTTGTTCAATAATTGTATTGATAGCTTTTGGAATCTCGCAACTGATAACATCATTATTAGGAATGCAAGCTGATGTTTGGCCAATAGTCACATTAGGTGATGTTACACGATCCTGAGTTGTTGCACATTCTGAATAAGGTCGGTCAGTTACAGTTGATGGAAGGAAATCTAAATCTCCAAAAATATTTATGTCAAATGGTTCTATTCCAGATACTCTAAAGCCTTTTGTAATCGACTCTGGTATGAAGGCTCGTGGAGAAGCTTGGGCCACTAAACCAGGAATATCATAAATCGTCATACACTTGCCGGGGTTATTTCTCAACCAAGCATCTTGAGCAACCGACATAAATTTTTTGAAAGGGCCGTATACTGATCTATCTAAAGGCTGGAGCCGATGAGAACAATGCGGTGGGAACGATAATAACACAACTCCGTTAGCCTTAGCAAGGTTTATGGTTTTAATAGCTAAATGAGATTCGTGGTTGTCTAATGTTAATAAAACAGGGCTTGTAATTGATGGACGTACGTGCGAAATAAAATGTTCCATCCATGAATAAAACTCAGTTCCAGTCATCCATCCTGAACCATTTCCTGTTCCAATACTGCCAATGGGTCCATCTCTAATAAAATGTGGCTGATATCTTTTTCTGGGGAAAATAAACATAGGAGGGATAAAGTTTCCGCCAGCACTTACAGCACAACAAATCGTCACAAGCACTCCTCTTTCACTTGATGTAAGCCCTCCCAATTGCTTGACTCCTTTTTCAGCAACAACTTTGTTCAGTTTTTGCACCGTAGTTACCCGTGTTTCATCTACGTTCCATATACTGGCGGCTGTAAAATTATATCTATCGCGGACTTCAGCTAATTTTTGAAAAAACATAGCCACATTTGTTTTATTAAAGCTAGTTGCTCTAGCCAGGCTCTTCTGAAAAATGAGAAGAGCTATCGTTTTTCGTTCTCAAAACTAAAAAAAAAATATTTTTACTAGCGAAATTACGTAAATTTCAACTTGTCCCGTGTTTCAACTAGCCCCGGTCTCCCCTATTTATACAAATATAAAAAAAGTGTTTATCCGAAAAATATAAAATAGGGCTCAAAGAATAAGGATTATGAAAATATTACAAAAATAGTATCATCTTCAAGTTTTTCATTTTAAAAATGGCCACCAAACTGGTTTTTCTCAATTTTCTGAAAAACTTATTTTTTTTTGTTCGCCATTTAATTCTATTAAATTTATGCATAAGCAATTATTATGTATAAAAACCCGATATATTGATGCAATAAACCAGAATTAAAAACAAATTACAACAGTCAGTTTAGTTCTCGTCGTGAATATTTGGAGCTCACCCGTGGTAAACCAAATAATCACTTAGACATACAAAATCCAGGCAAAGGCCGGATTTTTACATGGTCCTTTCTCGCCACAGACGACGACATAATATCAAGGAATCCGACAATTAAGCAGGATGATCCGTACCGAAAATCAAGAAAGTGTATTGCGGAAACTTACGACAAATTAATAGCCGACATGCGTAGCCGATTAAATAATGGGGAACCAACAACACCACCAACAACAAGAAAGGATCAACAGTATGGGCGACCAACAACACCGCCAGCAACAGGCTCGGCTCAACAGTTATCAGACAACAACCAAAAATTGATTAAAAGACAAGATGTGCTGATGAGAAACATGTATCGGAAAACACAAACCATCGAACAAGCATTGGACAACGACAACAGTCCAATGGAATACATCAAGTTAAAAACCGAGCAATTATCCAGAGAAATGGAAGTTATTGATAAATTGCACATAGAAATTCAAGTGGAATTACCAGAGGAACAACAAACAAGTAAATACTTCCAAGAAGACTACTACGAAACTCTTAAGGATAGAGTAGACACGCTGATAATGAGATTACAATGCAACCAGCAAAGAGAGTCTTCGAAACATTCTGAAGAAACCAGGGTGCAATTACCCAAGATAGAGCTACCAACATTTCATGGCGATTATGAGCATTGGAGCCCCTTCAACGATATTTTCACCGAGCTCATCCACAACAACAATAAGCTATCGGGCACAATCGAAATGACGTACTTAAAGGCAAATCTACAAAAGGGAGCAGCCCAGTTGATCAGTCACCTCTCAACAACTGGTGACAATTACAACAAGGCCTGGAAAATACTGCAAGGAAGATACAACAACGCTAGATTGTTAGCAAATAAGTATTTCAACTCACTAATAACTTTACCAACAATACATGCACCATCAGCAGCAGCAATTCGTAATTTGCATGATACTACAGTTGAAATATTACACAACATCAACAAGTTAAAATTACACTCTCCCTTTGAAGCCCTAGTGATGTTCATTCTAGGCAAAAAGCTAGACCCGGAATCCGCTAGACTGTACGAAACAACGTTAAAAAAGTCAAGAGAAATTCCAGACATGAAGGAATTCTTCGACTTTCTAGAAAGGAGATTCCAATCACTGGAGGCCATGGGGTTCACCAAGGCGGTAAACGCACAGCCGCAACCAATGGCACCACTGAAACGAGTACATGCTACAACCGTAGACAGCCAGTATATAGTAAAGGGATGCCAAGGAAAGCATCAACTGCAAGACTGCAATCAGTTCAGGATAATGCCAACGCTAGACAGAAGCAAGTTGGTCAGCGAAACAACTACTTGTGTACGTTGTCTAACGCGACATCCAAGGGGTAACACATGCAGATCTGAATTACGATGCATTGTGTGCCAAGGACATCACCACACTCTTCTGCATGGTAATAACAAGGCATCGGCCAACATGGGGACAACACAAACTCTAACAGTTAAACAACAGGGACCTGTATTACTACCAACAGCAGTAGTTAGAGTAGCTACCGGCACTGGACAACTCATCAAAATGAGAGCATTAATTGACTCAGGGTCACAGGCAACACTAATATCATCGAAAGCTGCCAATAAACTGAACATCATGAAGAAAAAAACGCTGGTCAACATTTCAGGCATAGGAGGAAACGAGGCAGGAATATGCAGACACACAATCAACATAAAGCTAGTGCCAAGATTCGATGGAGACTTTAGCTTAGACATCGAAGCTTTAATACTCAACAAGCTAACCCAACAACTGCCTGAAACTGATATTGACACTAGAGCGTGGCCTCATCTTAATAACATAAAGTTAGCGGATCCAAACTACAATCAATCTCAGCCGATTGATCTCATAATTGGAGCAGATTACTATCCAATGATAATAACCAACAGCATTATCAAGGGTAATCATCGAGAACCAATGGCGCAAAACACGGAGTTCGGATGGATGGTAATTGGCAGCCTGAATAATGAGAACACCCAAGCAAGAACAACCATGGTGACAACCAAGTCAATCGAGGAACAACTAAAATTATTTGTGGAGATTGACAACATTCCTGAAGAAAGAAGCCACACGGAAGAAGAAAATCAAGTTGAGGAGACATTTCAATCAACATTGAGTCGACACACAGATGGACGATTTATAGTAAAAATTCCATTTAAGGACGATCACGCCAAACTTGAAGAATCTAGGAAAAAAGCAGCAGCAAGACTTCTGCAAATCGAAAGAAGATTTGTCAAAGATCCAGACTACGAACAATTATATAAACAATTCATGCAAGAATATATTGACATGAGCCACATGGAGTTAATACAAGAAAAGCCAGAAGTTGAGCGCGTCGATAATATGTATTATATACCTCATCATGGCATTATCAAGCCAGGGAGCTCAACGACCAAGCTTCGAGTGGTGTTTGATGCATCATCAAAAACGACAACTGGGGTCTCGTTGAACGACATCATGATGACCGGTCCCAAACTACAAGAAGACTTGGCCGACATACTACTACGGTGGAGGAAACACAAGATTGTCATGACAGCCGACATCAAGAAAATGTTCCGTCAAATCTGGCTCAACATAAACGATCAGAACTATCAGCGAGTATTATGGAGACAGGATCCTTCCGAGCCGATAAGAGCATATAGGCTAAAAACGATAACATAGCCAAGGAAAGATCCAATACTCATCCAAAAGCAGCTAAAATAATGATGACGGACTTCTATATGGACGATTTACTCACTGGAGCAGACAGCATTGAAGAAGCTCTACTGGTACTGCAAGAACTGCAAGCCCTCACAGCACAAGGTGGATTCAATTTGCGAAAATGGGCATCCAACTCCCCCAAAATATTGCAAAGCATTCCTAGAAAGCAACAAGCCAACGGAAATATTCAAATCAAATTAAATGACACCATTAAAACATTGGGAATACTATATAATCCGGAGGAAGATATTTTCGAATTCGATATAGCCGGACTACAGCTGACCAACAACCAGTACACCAAACGCTCATTCCTGTCTGACTCATCAAAACTCTTTGACCCCATAGGATGGCTGTTGCCGACAACAATCATGGGCAAGATCATGATGCAGGATGTTTGGAAAACGGGAATAAGCTGGGATGAACAACTACCAGAAAGAATAAGAGCCGTAAGACAAGTGGTACAAAAATGCATTACCTGCTTTCGCTACAAACAAAAACACATGGAACACCTAATGGGTAGTCTACCATCATCAAGACTGAGCCCGGGAAGACCGTTTTCTAAAACGGGAATCGACTATGCAGGACCCATCCAACTAAGAAAGGGTCGGGGTAATAAATCCTACAAAGGATACATTGCTCTATTTGTATGCATGACAACCAAAGCCATACACGGGCTTTGTACTGATGTATTCTCTGATAACGGAACCTATTTTGTGGGTGCGAATTCCGTAATGAAGAAGACGTACAATTCAGCTATGGCCACATTACCTGACGACGTAGCAGCTATGTTAGCCAGTGATGAAACGACATGGCACTTCATACCACCTCATACCCCACACTTTGGTGGAATATGGGAAGCAGGAATAAAATCCGTGAAATTTCACCTTAAGAGAGTAATAGGCGATTCAACTCTAACATTCGAGGAATTAACCACTCTCACCGCTCAAATCGAAGCGGTCCTCAATTCTCGGCCGCTGACTGCACTAACCAACGACGCAACGGATACAACAGCGCTTACACCAGGCCACTTTCTCATTGGAGATGCCCTTAAGGCGATGCCGGAAGCGATAACCAGCAACATAGGATTAAGAACGAGATGGCACATGGTAGAAAAAATGGCGCAAGACTTTTGGAAGCGATGGTCTTCTGAATACATTCACCAACTTCAACAACGGAGCAAGTGGAAAACCTCCCAGCCAAATTTGGCAATAAACGATCTGGTATTGGTGAAGGATGATCAACTACCTGCAACACGGTGGAAATTGGGACGGATCACTGACACCCACGCCGGAAAGGATGAGTTGGTACGCATTGTGACAGTAAAGTGTAGGGACGCGGCCTACAAGCGACCAATAACCAAGCTGTGTAAACTCCCTATCAGCGACGATCGAAGTGAGATATTACCTATGAACGCCATTGCATCGGTCAAAGAAATAACCACCGGGAAGGCCAGTACCAATACGAATCAAAACAACAAACCGGTATCCAGGCAACAACCTCACCGTCGAACCAAAACGAAAGTATAGTTTAACAGATGTACGACACCAGCAAGGTCCGGGAATATATTGAAACAACGTCAGCATGCGCAATAATACAATATTCCAAGCGGGCAATGACACAGATGGAATATTGTATATTGTAGCAAATTCAACAGTTTTAATTTTTTGTACATGACAGCAGAATTAAAAACAAATTACAACAGTCAGTTTAGTTCTCGTCGTGAATATTTGGAGCTCACCCGTGGTAAACCAAATAATCACTTAGACATACAAAATCCAGGCAAAGGCCGGATTTTTACAATAATCTTTTGTTTTAACTGTTGCTTCAAATTTTCGAAATGGAGGTAAAAATTATCAGCCCATATATTTACCACACAAAATGTTTTGCTCCTCCTTTTAAAAGGAGTTTTTCAGGTATACATTTCTAGTTTTAAATTTTTGGTATAAATAAGAGTCAAAATCCATATTTAGGTAGTTCAAATTTTAAAGTGTAAAAGTAAGTAACATTGACTTAAACAAAATTGAAATTTTAGTTTATTTGAAATCGGTGGAAATTTCCGCATTCGGAATATAATTTGCTTTAAAATTTTTTATATTTTCCGAATTTTGCGCTTTCTAGTTACTTATTAATAAATTTTTCATATGTGTTTGCAAGTTGTCTTCCCAACTAAGGGAAAAATTCCGAGTGGGTAAATTGATGCGGAGTTATTGATTGTGGAAATTTCCATCGATTTCAAGAATAGGGCCCAGGTCATATAATGCTTTCCCGCAAGTACAATTATTTTTTGTCTCTGAAGAAAACTATTGAAGATTAATTTTTTTCATCCATAAACTTTCCAGAGATCATTACGGTAATCTGAAAAAATTTAGCGGATGGTTTTCGAAATTAGTCGCCTCGAGTAGAATAAATGGAAATGTAAATACAGATAAAAATTGTTGATATTGCACGAGTATAACACATGCTGTAACTTTTGACATCCAGTTTAAAACTAACCCATTCCAAGTTTAATTTTCTAGATAATCAAAATAACAAAACGGCTACGAGAGTGCCTAGCCATTTGCTATAATATCATAAACTACAACATACAACAAGTTCAGCCTACTTTCAACAGCTTGCTGTCTCCGCTCAAATTGATATTAACTGTGATATGATTTTGTAGATAGAGCAGTTTTGGATAGATAAAACATTTTGCCTACATATAGTATAAAACATTAATGGCCGGTTGCACATAAAAACGACTAACGGGCAGTTAGTTATGCGCTAGTTAAATGTTTTATATGAAATCTGTTTTCACTGTCAGAAAAAAATCAACGCAAACTTGATTAAATATATTTTATTCCATGGAATTATTTAGCGATTAGTTAAAATGTTCTTCAATCAACATTGGCCATTTAAATATTTATACGCAAGCTAAATATTTCCACCGAATAAAACACATTCAATCAAGTTTGCTTTGATTTTTTTCTGACAGCGAAAACAGATTTCATATAAAACATTTAACTGGCGCATAACTAACCGCCCGTTAGTCATTTTTCTGTGCAACGGGCCATAAGAAATTTAAACTTATCAACCAAACTCAAAAATTAAAGATATATCACTTAGCGACTGAGTGGCAGTATACTATATAATACCTTTTGGTCAAATAATACCTTTAAAACAAAATACGACTTTTAGTCAACACAGCAAAAATTGTCGCGCACGTGACGGAGGCTTTAAACTTTCAATATTATTTTAGTCCTATAACGCAAATGAAGGATAATCATGATTATTTTCTCAATTTTATGGTCTATTTTCCCCAATCATGTTCTTAAAGAGTTCTTAGATACGTTTGTATAATAATGGTAGGCCAACCAGCGATTGAACCCTTATGATAAAACGGCTGATAAAAACTGATACTCATACTTATTTAACTTAAAATTGAAGAGGAAAACATACTTTGTCCTTTTTAGTATAAAAATTTATTTTTGTCATTTTTATGCAGTTTTGCATCAAAATTTGAACAAACCATTAAGCCTTAAAAACATAAATTATTATGCTTTGCAGTACAGAAAACTTTTAAAATTTAAAACTTTATGTCTTTATCTTTTCTATTACTTTTGTGGGGAAGTAAGAGATAGCAATCTTTTTGGTAAAAATATTTAGTTTTTGTAATTTCGACTTAAAAATTTAGTTAACAGTTGCCGATCATTTGAAAAGGTGCTGCTGTGAATTAAATCTTATCTATTTGGGAAGTATAATTTTAAACCTTATAAAAGGATGGACGTATAGTTATTCCGCAGAAGGATAGGAAAATAGTGGATTACATACTTTTATTTTTAACCGTGAACAGTGTGTGTTTGTACAATACATCAAAATGAAAAGTTAATTATTTATGGAAGCAAAATAGAAACTATTACAAATGGAAAGATATTAAAATTCCAAGATTGCATTTCATCTATTTTATGTCCAGATCCTAAGCCGACATGTTATCTTGTAAAATGCAAGAATTGTTCAGGATTAAGTTTATTTCGAGAATATTTGAAAAACGCTTTTCTGGAAAAGGACTACGAGGATGCTGATTTATCATTTAGTTAGTGAATTTCAACTGACAGATGCAATTTGGAAAAGAACTCAAAACCGTTAGAAGAGTTTTTTGGATTACTTCATAAAGAAGCTGGAAAATCGAATTCCTCATTACTTCATTTCACTTGTAGCTTCGAAAAAAATAAAAAACTTACTCTGGAGCCTACAGAAGCACTTGTTTCATGTTACTTTGCAGACAATTTTTCATTTACAATGCAGAATGCAGCGCGAGGTTTTCATTGGAATAATAAGCAAGCGACTATTCATCCATTTGTAGTTCACATAAATGTAGATGGGAAGTTGCAGCACTACAGCTTCATTGTTATATCGCATTGTCTTAGTCATGTCACTGCGGCATTTCATCTGTTTATCGGTAAAATGATCCAGTTCTTGAAAACTAAAATGACGAGTTTAACCAAAATTTATTATATTACTGATGGTGCTGTAACACATTGTAAAAATAAAAATAATTTAATATAATTTTTTCCAGAGCCAGTCTCACTGATGAATTTGGCATCACGTGGTATCATTACGAATGTATCAGAATTATTCAAATGGGCTAAAACTTTAAAGACTGATGTGGTTTTTGAGTTTCTTATTATTTATATTTCTTAAAATTAAGGTAACCTTCTTCTCCTAAGGAATAACAGTCCATGCTGTTATTCCTTCAGGAGACGGTTACATTAAGTTTAAGAAATATTCAAATAGTGAATATTATATTAGATTTAAAATATAATTAATTACTAAATTAATTTTTAATAAAAAAAAATTTTATCAATAAATTTTGTTTTAAATTTAAATTTGTCCGTATACCGGGTGTTTCTTTTAAACTGAGACGATCAAATATCTCGAAAAATAGCCACTCTACGGAAAAAATGTCCATAGTCAAAATTTAATCATACCGCGGGGGAAATACATTAGTGCAAAAAAATAGTCCCCCACCCCCCACTTTGTAGGTGGGGCGGGGGTAACTTTTAAACTAAGATAGGAAGCCATATTTTTAATTGCAGATATGGATTCTACGACTAAAAGTACGTATGCTTTGAATGAACTATTTTGTTCGGTTCATGATAGATGGCGTTGTAATCGACGAAATTCAATTTGTTCTATTTCTCCTTCTTAGAACACACGCATTCGATTCTGCAATACGTTTGAAATAAAAAACATCACGTTTTCATTGGAAATACTCGAAATTCATCATCAAAACAATTTATTTAGTTTTGTAAATCACATTTAACGTTTGTGTTATTTCTTATCTTCATGTTTTTCGTAATTGCAAAATAAACGATAAAATACTTTAGAATGGAGCGTTTAACTGTGCCAGAGAAAATTGAAATGGTTCTGGTTTGGAGAAGCTGGCAGAAATCTTGAAAATGCTGTTGATATTTACGCTCAACGTTTTCCGGATAGGATTCGTTCACGTGCTTCATTGGCCGTACTATCAAACAATTTATTACTGATGGAAATGTTCAACCGAAAAAGAGGACTAGTATAGCAACAGTCACTGGACAAAATAATGAAATTGCTGTATTGGCAGCAGTGGCTCATAATCCTCATGTTAGTGCACGAGAAATAGTTCGCACTCCGGATTGTCCCTCACCAGTGTTTGGAGAATTTTAAAACGGCACAAGTATCATCCATATCATGTGTATTTACACCAAGATCTTCATGGCGCTGATTTCCAAAATCGGGTAACTTTTTGTCAATGGGCACGTGAACAAATACAACAAAACCCCAATTTTTTTCGTTGCGTAATGTTCTCTGACGAATCGTCTTTTACAAACCATGGAACGGTTAATCGACACAACATGCATTATTGGAGTGTTAGAAATCCGCACTGGCTTCGTCAAGTTAAACATCAGCGTCCGTGGACTGTCAACGTGTGGTGTGGAATAATTGGCAACAAACTCATAGGCCCCCACAGTGTTGAAGGCAACTTGAATGGTCAAATGAACCGAAACATTTTGGAAAATGAACTGCCAATATTACTTGAAAATTTGAGCTTAGAAGTGAGACGGAACATGTGGTTTCAACATGATGGTTGTCCTGCACACTATTCGGTATGGTGGCACGTGAAATACTTGATCGTGATTTCAATGGTCGCTGGATTGGTAGAGCTGGTCCGGTAAATTGGCCTGCCAGATCACCAGATCTTACTTCGCCAGATTTCTTTTTGTGGGGCTATCTCAAAGACAAAGTTTACAAACCAAAGTTTAAGAACCAACAACACGTTAGAACATGTTTGAGCGAATCAGAAATGCGTGTGCTGAAATTCAACCAGACACACTTCTCAGTTGAGTACAATCATTTGAAATGCGTATTATTAAGTGCATTGAAGTCGCAGGCCATCATTTTGAACACTTATTTTAAGTTAAATTATTTTTTTCACCTGCCATTTACATTAATAAATTGTTTTGATGACGAATTTCGAGTATTTCCAATGAAAACGTGATGTTTTTTATTTCAAACGTATTGCAGAATCGAATGCGTGTGTTCTAAGAAGGAGAAACTGAAAAAATTGAATTTCATCGATTACAACGCCATCTATCATGAACCGAACAAAATATTTCATTCAAATCATACGTACTTTTAGTCGTAGAATCCGTATCTGCAATAAAAAATATGGCTTCCTATCTTAGTTTAAAAGTTACCCCCGCCCCACCTACAAAGCGGGGGTGGGGGACTATTTTTTTTGCACTAATGTATTTCTATATGATTAAATTTTGATTATGGACATTTTTTCGTAGAGTGGCTATTTTTCGAGATATTTGATCGTCTCAGTTTAAAAGAAACACCCGGTATATATAGAGTTGGTGGTCTTATTACTTGTTTTTGCAAGAAAATGGTATGTTGGATTGAAAATAAAATAAAACTTAAAAATGTTAAAAATTTTGCAGAAATAGTGTAGGTCATGAGATTAAAACGTGTTTTGCAAGAAAACAAAAAATATCACCCAATTTTTTTAAAATAATAAAAAAATATTCTTCAGAACATTAAAAAAAAACAGTTTGGTGGCCATTTTGAAAATGAAAAACTTAGAGATGATACTATTTTTGTAATATTTTCTTAATCCTTATTCTTTTACATATAAAATGAGCCCTATTTTATATTTTTCGAATAAATACTTTTCTTATATTTGTATAAATGCATCACCATTTTCAACAAATTCTTAAATTTTTGACCGACTGTATCTTATGCAATAACAACAACAAAAAAAATCGAATTCCACAATATTTTTTTACCCAGTACTACACATTCAAAACAAAAAAATCTTCCTCAAGACTTCCAAAAATTTTTGATTTCACGAATTTTTCACCATATACATATACACCCCCGTACAGATTAAAATGTAATCCGTCATTTAGATAAGTCATCACGAAAGGAAATATTTCGCAAGCAAATTATTATATCGGATTCAGCGCATCACGCTCTCAACGTAAAAGGTATGTATACCTATTCTCCTGTACAGTCCGAATTAGTGTTATCTATAAGAAAATCTGTTATATTTTATTCTTGGGCACAAAAAACACATAAAAAGGATTCAAAAGAATAAGATTTAATATTTCGATAGAGATACAAAATTTTCGGATAAAAAAGGATTCAATTTTTTTTCTAATTTTATCATAAATTTGCATAAATTGAATTATGTCCTATTTCATTAAAATTCGTGCTATTTTGTTGATAGCATAGTGCGTGTATATACTCGTACATACTAAATTAAATCTTATTGTTAATTTCAATTTCAAGCACGATTTTATTTATTGTTTGATATTTCCTAAATTAGATCTTTTCATCAAATCGTAAAAATAAAGGAAAAATTTTAATATTGCATCAAAAAACTGGAAGAGTGATTATGCTTTGGCCAACACCCGACTCTCTCGAATACGTCATACTTCTAAAGCAAAAACCTTATCTTACCGGACTTTTGATAAAACTATCTTGTAGTCAGTGTTGTGCCGTATTGTCTACACTGCGTAGATAATTAATATTCTACATGTGTAGAGAATGTATGTATACAATTAAAAATTTGACGTCGAAAATTACTGTTTCTATTATCAATGAGTAAAATTCTATGATTTCTTGGTTTATTTAACTATTTCGGCTTCATGGAGTTTATTCCTACCTCAAATTTGAAAAATGTGAACCCAACACATATTAGTTGTGTGTACGATTTGGTAAAAATACAAAAAAGGTTAGAAAGAATTGCCAAATAAACTACTTTGGGCGACGGTTCTTCAATGAAGAAAATCATTACTTAATGCAGATTTTATTCAGGTAAAATCACTTAAATAGATCCAGAATGGATCCAGAAGGCAGAAAAATGTTCATGTGGCCGCCTTATCTGTACACCGTCGTTTTACTTAAGAAATGGGTGTTAATCTTTGGTAATGAAAGTCGATTCGTTTCGAAGATATACCTACCTGGCAGCCGACATTGCATAGATAATTTCTTTCATAGCCGCGAACTTGGCTATGATAAATCACAAGGGAGGTATTACTAAAAACGGTATATTTCCGTAAAGATCAAAGAATGTTCCTGTATGTTAGTCGGGTGATAGGAGACATTCCAACGAATCTAACGATATACGTGACGGTACCAATATTCGGTTTTAACATTAATATCAGCACCAAGTGCAAGCCGTTCAATCTATACTCGTAAATCATAAGGTCATAGCAAAAGGTCATAGCATTTTTCTGTATGTTGGTCGGTGCCATTTATCGCTTTTAACAATAACATCAGCACCACTCGTATATCGCACGTAAGGTTTTGGAAAGATTACGGCTTAGAATTTCGCTTGAAACTTTTGGCAATGCCCTAAATTTCATTTTTAAAAGGCTCTTATTCTTTCGTCTATATCAAGTGTTTCTATATTAATTGATTCGCGAAATTTATTTGTATTTTATTTTAATTTTACGTGAAATATCATCAATTGGTGCATTACATATTTCTCTGTAATTAAATAGGTAATATAAGATTTTATAACTATACCTTTCTACCCAATTTACATATAAAATAATTTAAAATTCTAAAATTCGTTATAACGAGAGTTTAACCCATACATACATATTTCAAAAGGTTAGGACAAAGTCGGAACATACTTCACACCCATTTTACTTGAATATACGAAAACAAGTCGTTTTGTAATTTAAAACACGTCGGATCAACCTTATCCCGATGTGTAATAAAATATTTCTGTGTCAGATTAGACCTAATTGGCTTCAGGCGGTATGGGCTTCAAATGGGTGATGTGTTCAGGCCAATTTTACCACCTTTAATAGTTTATCAGAATTTTGGCTCTTTGGAGCAAAGTTTTTTATTTAAGTTTCATACAGCAATTAATGTTTGTTATTCATACGACAGAACCTAGGAAAGCACCATTTATAATTTTTGTATTAAAGTACATGCGAAGGCCATCATAAAAATACTAATGGGACATTTGACTTCGGTAGAGTAAAATTTTTCGTTGAAGTTTCGCGCAACGATCGTTGCAATTATTGCTTGTTTTTGATATGTTCTAACGCAGGGTCCGGTGACTTGGCATTTTTGTGTTAAAGTACATTTCAAGATTTGTTCAAGCATCCAAAACCTCATGTAAATTCAACCTATGATCTGGTTCTTAAATATCCTTTTAATAACATTTTCCAAAAACCTAAACCTAAATATCATTCCTATAACCTAATTAGAACCACTCCAAATTTAACTTATCAATAAATTTGCACTGCAAACCATTTTTTCAGACCCATTCGAACCTAAAAGCATGTAATATTTTATCTATAAAATAATATAAAAATCACAACTTTTCCCACATAACTCTAACAGAGAGAGGGGAGGGGGGAGGGGCGATACCCCATAAAATTACTTCAAAACAAATTTTCAAAATTGCATGTGTGTTTTTCAAGCATTTGTTGTTTAATCTCTTCATATCCATTATGAAATTTTGGCATATTATGCGTGATCCAGATATTGGTTCTATCACCAATAACTAATCCAACATTTCACAAAGAAATCGCATGTATGGGTCAAATACAATAAAATCCGGGTTCCACTGCAACATTTTTTAATTTAGTGACTTTAAAATTCATTAGTCGAAACCGAACTTCCAAACGTGTTGGTACCTCACCTCGATGTAAAACCAATATCTGGCTATCATCCAGAATAACCCAAATTATATAATTTTTCTTAATTTTTAAACCCGGACCACAGAACACGGCACGAACACTACCTGCGTTATCTTTAACATTTTGCACCTGGCTTCCATAATTAGGTTCAAAAATTTAATCCAGAGTTTAACATTTGGTTTAACGTTACAAATTTGGTTTCGTAACGGGGCATTATAGTAACAAACTAAATAAAATTTCCGACATCTGCTTTATTGCTATGAACGTGGAAAATACGAGAGGCACAAAGTAAAATAACTCTTTTTGCGATATTTCAAGCTGAATGGCAAATTTAGCACTGTTTTAAACATTTCAAATATGATGTCCACAATTACAATTTGTGACTGTGAAACAGAATAAATAAAAAGTGTTTCAATTTAGACGGGTCGATGTTGGCAGCCTGTGGCCATGTTGTTTTGGTGGCGGCTGTCTAATCTGGTGTTTTTTTCAGTCACTGATGCCAAATTACCAAGACAAGTTACACGATTGAGCCGTCAAATGAGTGTTCAGTAGTTCAAACGTTGTGCGTGCTCATTTTACAGAAGGCACGGTGGTTCTTCAAAGTCGACTCTCCAACGTTTGGTGGCTAAATTCGAGACCACCGGTTTGGTAAATAATCAGCCAACATTCATACGTCAAAGCAACACCAGATTCGCCGAGAATATTGCCGCGGTCCGTGAAAATGTACAAGAGAACCCGAGACAGTCAATTCCTCGCCGTACACAAGAACTCGGCCTTTCACAGACTTTAACTTGGCGTATTATGCGTCGGGACTTAGGCCTCTATACCCTTACATGATCCAATTAAACCAGGAGCTCAAAGTTAATGACCATAAACAAAGCCGTTTGTTCGCTGACTGAAAAATCTTCTTTAGCGGCGAGGCGCATTTTTGGATGAATGGCTATGTTAACAAGCAAAATTGCCGTATATGGGATGACGCCAACCCACACGAGGTTCACTAGGTGGCAATGCATACACACAAAGTTACTCTTTGGTGCAGACTTTGGGCCGGAGGCTTCTTTGGTTCGTACTTTTTTTGTAAATGACGTTGGTGAGGCCATCACCAAACGGCGGGCGTCTCAAATGTGTTTCCAGTGGGATGGGCTACATGCCACACAGCAGACGCAACGATGGACATTATTCATCATGAAATAACTGGAAGCAAACTTCTCATTTTATGTAACCGGGTCTCTCTCTTTATACTAATGAACCGGTCATATCATCCTTATGTTGTGTCAAAAGAAGGTGGATACTGGGTCCTGCATCAGATAATAACATCCGAGGGTATATCCGCAATTATCCGCTATCCGCGGAATAAAGCGGATGTATCCACATGAACTTCTTGCGGATGAGTGTCGGATGCGGATTTAGAAATCTCATCCGCATAATGCGGGTTATCCGCACAGTTGCGAATAAACCTATTGTATACAGTATTTAGTATTTCAAATTGGTTCTTCTTTTACCTTGCAACGACAAAATTGTACTTTGTAGCACTGTGCTAACAAAACGGTGAGAGAGAAATGAAAAATTATGTAAATTATATAAATGAATTAATTAAAACCAGATCCCAAGGCAGCTGGAAGAGCAGAGTACTGCTGGATGTCACAAAATTGCATACTGGCATACGGGGGCGAGACGATCACCCTTTCTTCTTCCATTTTGCCAATTACTTATGTGATATTTCCATGTGGTCACCCGAATTTCTACTAAGACAAAGTATATGGTTGCTTGACGTGTATAGTTAAGTGATTATCGCATTTTCTCTCTTTGCTACACATGGTCTCCCAAAAATTGTATAGACTTCTCATCAAAGTTAAACAATCGGTTCCTAAAATACTGGTAGTCTTCTCGATCATGCAAATGGTTCAAACAGAATACAACTTAAACTCTTGTGTGAATTCACTGATTGAGACGTAACGTAACGTTCATAAAAAAACAATTTTGCGGATGCGGATGAGTTTAAAAGTGTTCGCGAGTGCGGCTAAATTTATATTTTTTTCGGCCGATGCCGATCGGATGCGGATACGAAAAAACGTATCCGCGCAAGGCTCTAGTGTATACCGAGACCGGTGTCATCTGGAACACACGTTTAGGGTTGGCTAGATGGAAAATCGCATAGTTTTTCGATGGGACCAATTTTATTTCAAATAGCACCTTTTATTCCATCGTTTGATACTAGTCACGATTCGGTAGTATATCTGTGATCTGGCCTATAATGATATCCTTAAAAAATATTTGCATTCGAAACTTGAGATTCAGTTTATTGCGAAGCTGACTGTAACTTAGCCTTCGAAAAGTTTCTTAACATTCTTAAATCGCATATCGCTTCTCCACGTTATACAATAGCCATTGACAACACTAGAAAACCACTAGCCTGGCACTAACAACACAAGCCTGGAAGAATTTACATCTTTTACGTCAAATAAAAAAGCTTCAGAAGTTTTTGAAGAAACTAAAATGCAATCCATTCAACGGTAGACTACAAAAATTCGTTTAAAAACTGTCAAATAATGTGAAGAGCAGTGTCAAGACTTCAAAGAATAATTATTACAAAAATAAATTTTCCTCAGTAGGCGCAACAACTCTAAAAAAACTTGGAAACTAATTGATGAGATTCTATAGGAAACAACTTAGGCCAAAGCCCAATAACGCGCATTAGAAAATTGAACCCAAATTTGGTGGTTTCTGGTTCGTTAGCCGTTTTCAATGAATTTAATAACTTTTTTATAAATGTTACATCCGGCACATTTTCTCAATGTTTAGCAATACCACATTATCCACTGATCTCCGTGAATTCTCAAGATATACAACGGGTTCTTCCAATGGTTATATGACATCTTGCGTTTTTGAACCAATACAATCGGTTGAACTTTTATTCGAAATTAAAAAATTAAAAAACAAACCATCCGAAGGTATTGATGAGATTGACAATTTTTTAGTGAACAATTTTTCTTGTTATTTGTTAGATATTTTGGAATATCTGTTTAATTTAAGCCTGGATAGAGAAATCTTTCCAGATGTTTTTTAAACTAGCTCTGGTAGTACCGCTTTATAAAAAACGAGGTGAGTTGGAGCTTAATAACTATAGGCCCATAGCTCTTTTAAGTAGTTTTCTAAACTATTTGAGAAAATGGTGAAGCGCAGACTACTCAAATATCTCGGTAACATTAAATTTTTAAACGAGAAACAATTCGGTTTCACAGCGGGGATGTCTACTGAGGAAGCATTGGGCGCTTTCAGGCCACCCAAATCATATCAGTTTTCAAAGTTTGAGCCCATTTGAAAAATTCTTCAGCATTAGTTATAACTAGTATCATCATATTCTTTGGTGAGACTGGCTCTGGACGCCATTCTCTTAATAGTACCTCCTAGTCCATCGCATGGTCCCTTTCCATGAGCAGTTGCATGAAAATGCCACTCACAATCGACTCCAAAATCCTCTTTGTGTTTAGTTATATTCATAAAATTTTTTTTGTTTTTATAATGTGTTACTGCACCATCAGCAACATAATAAACTTTAGATAAATCCGGAATTTTTGTTTTCAAAAACTGCAATAATTTTTCTATGAACACGTAAACTGCTACGGCGTCATGATGGAGACAATCTGATATTATAATGTAGCTGGAATGCTGCAATTTATCTCCTTGATTTTTGTAAATTACAAACGGATGAATAGTTGCTTGTTTGATGTTCCAATGAAAACCCTGTGCTGCATTTTGCATTATAAACGCATAATTTTCTGCAAAGTCCCACGAAACCAGTACCTCTGCGGGCTCCAGATTTAACTTTTTATTTTTGATGAAACCAGATTGTTGCAGTGTTATAAAGCAATGGGGAATCAGATTTTTCAGCTTTATTATGAAGTAATCCAGAAAATCATCTAATGGTTTTGAAAACTTTTCCAAATTGCATCGGTCAGTTGAAACCCACTGACTGAACGATAATTCAGCATCCAGACAATCATTGTTCAAAAATGCGTTTCTCAAATATTCGCGAAAATTATCCAATCCTGGGTAGTTCTCGCATTGCAGAAGATAACATGTTGATGCTGGATCTTTACATAATATGGATGAAATGCAGTCCTGGTATCGCGAAATTTTTCCATCGGTGACAGTTTCCATCCTGGTTCCATAAATAATTATTTTGACATTTTGGTGTATTATACAAACACAAACTGTATGTGTTCCGCTGCTTCCTGGTTGCACACAGTATTTAGGACGAAGCAGAGAAAATTTAGAAAAGCCAATTTTTTTTGGCTCATCATCCTTATACTTGATTTTGTACCCCTCATATAGCACTCCTTTAATGTGCACATCATTAGACGTTTCTGAAGTTTAACTTTTTCAATAGTTATACAATCGTTTTTCCCAGACATTATATGACTAACATCATCATCATTATAATATTCTATCACTGAGTCTCTCAGTTCTTCACTTATCCGTTTGCCAGCTTTGCCTTCCGTGCTGGAAGGCTCAGTGACCCATTCTTGTTTTGAATATTTTTCGCTGTTCGTACCATATACTGCGTTGTGTTAAATTCTTCCTGGATTTCTTGTATTGTTAGTGATTTCGGCAATGTAGACAGCAACTGTATTTTATCACAATTTTTGTCCAACTGTTGAAATTTGGAATTTAGTTGATCCATTAATTCATCATAAAGGCGTGCCTTATGATGATTTTCAGCTGAGTGAGTCAAAAGAGGCTCGATACTAGATTGCGAAGATGTTGATGATGGCGTCAGTGAGGTAGTTAAATTTAGTTATTTTTGCTGCTCATGATATTGCCTGGATTCCAACTTACTCGGATATATAGGAGACATGCCAATGTCTGGTAATAATTTATTAAGTTTTTCACGAGCGATAGCACTTTTTATTTGGCACTCCTCACTTTCACTACTACTCGAAATATTCTCGTCACTGCGTGTTGATAATGTCTGCAGGGTAACAGGTGAATTTGATGAATCAGTAACGGGTGACAATTCGCTTTCAATTTTCTGACGTTTAGAAGATACCAGGTAACACGTTGTACAAATCGATGAATCTTCATTTACTTCAGTCGAGCGCGGCAAATGACTTTTAATATAATCAGGAACTTTTCTTAAATTTTTCGAATATTTCGTCTTAAGAAACGGCTTACAACACTTTTTGAGCCCAGACATTATTACACTTATTAATTGAACTACTGTAAATTAATTTTTTGTTATTTAAACAAGCAAATGCTTCAAATAGAACATCACAAGTTAAACTAACTGAAATATTATTTTAAACTCTAATTTATACAAAAATGTTAACAAAAGCCACTGGTTATGCTATTTTACAGGCCTACTCCCTCTCCTATAGAATCTCAAAAAAATTATTTCAGGAATACAGATAAATTTTTAAAAATGCGATCCGAAAGGTTATATTCAGGTACAGAAAATAGTGATTAAACCTAACCAAATAAATGAGTCATGACAAAATTTTATTATTCTACTAATTGCGTTAGGGGCTATCCATAAACTATCTCACATTTTTATGGGGGAAGGAGTATCGATTGGTGTGACGTGTGTCGTTGGAGGAGGAAGAGTTTTATAAAATGACAGATTGTGACGTGACGTCACGTGACAACGTGTCTAATTATAATTACAGCAGTCACTTTGATAGGATAAACATTCAATATAACAATTTGCAATCAGAAGCTATTGTTCCATCTTTTGAACAAGATAGCGTTGAAAATCGCAAAAAATTTTAATCAAATGGAATAATTTTGCTAAACAAACACGCGTAGACGCAAAACGCTGAAAGGGAGTTAAAAATGATCAAACCTAGGGTGATGTAATTTATGAACGATTTGTGAACTGAATAATTCTAAACAGTTACTTTATCCAGTTGATCGTAAAAATAGTTGAAAATAAAAAATACCACATTGACTTTGATTTTTTATACAAAAACTGGGTAGATCTTCATACTCAAACGTCTTTTGCAAGAATACAAAAAATAACACAAGTACAATTTTTTGGTGTGTTCAATAGAATTAAATGAGGAAAATTTAAAAAAAAAAAAAAAATAGGTTTTTGAGAAAAATCTAAATTACTATTTTGGCGGCCATTTTGAATAGGAAGAGATGAAACATGGTACGAATTTTATAATTTTTTTAGAATATATAATATTAAAGGATAACATCAAATTTAAGCCGTATCTCTGTAACCAGCAAGCTTATAAAGTTCTGTTGCCCCTAATGCATCCTGCAGTACGCTACGTCATCTCCTGTAGATTCGATCAAATTGCACCTAATAATAAACAAGGCTATACTGGAATTTGGAATCTGTTTCCTTGATAATGGACGCGTATCTAGACCAAATCTATCGACTCGGAAGGTATCATAAAGTTCTAATGAATTCTTCATACGCTACTGGTGTCTGGAGTGTATACCACCCCATAATTATTTAAGCCATTCGGTTAGCACGTAATACTAAACGGGGTTGCAGGATTTTCGCATCGGTTTCCTTCATCATTGACGCGTATCTAGATCAAATCTATCGACTTAGCAGGTTTCATAAAGTTCTAATGAATTCTACCTACCCGAATTATATTTCAGGAAATTTCCAGATGTACGCGAAATAATAACATTTTTTCAGGTTGCTGATTTATACAAGCAATTATTGAAGACCAATACCATCCTTATCCGTTAAACCTATTAAGCCCTTATCCTCGGGTCGTGCCGTACGATCGCTATGTGTTCGAAACCGATTCCGTCCCAAAAAATACCTTTCCTATCCTCCGCGTAAACAGGCTGTAGCAATAGGCCCGGCGTTATCTGGGACACTAGTCCAGTACTTGGTTCTACAGTCCAATCAATCAATGAATAATTAAATTACATTAAATGTTTTGTCAGAGTGAGGTTTTCATTGTTAACATTGCTTTTACCGACTGTTTGTTTTTGTTAATTTAACAAATTTGTTTTTTATTATTTTTGTTGTTTTGTTAAATACTTCACATCCGTTAGATATGTAATGTTCAGAAAAAAGTCAGTTTTGACGAATAATTCATTCTGGATAACAAGTGAATATAACGCGTGCGGTAAAATATAACGTAAAATATAAAACAGAGCGGTAATCTTAATCTTCAATCTAAATCACTCCATTAATTTTATTTATTTGAGATTTGCAAGCAACATTTTGAATACAGGCAGCAACCTATTGAGCCTTCGTTCTTTTCCAATCACTTAAGTATAAAATAGTTGGTATTTTCTTTCAATTTTCACTAAAATGCAAATTCTATGACCTGAATCTAAATAATCGTTTTAAATTATTTGCACTGGCCCTCAAGTCAAATTCACAAAATCTCGTATAATAAAAAAAAAATCTCAATTTTTCCAATCCTATTGTTATACAAAAGAAATTCAATTTTTTTCTTCTCGATATACTTTAACGTTTTTTTATGGATAGATTTAAATTGAAATTCACTTAAAATTGAAAATAGAAAACGATCTATACGTCGACTGTACAACAATAAAAAAAAAATTGTATGTTGGAAGAAAAACATCGACAATATAACCAAATAACACACAACAGTAAATAAAATATCGAATACAGTAGGACAAAAGCGTTGAAATATAAAAAAAGTCTACAATTATTATTATTATTATATGTATTATTTGTTATATACCAAGGACTCGATACATGTACAAGCAAAATGTCTACAAAAATACGAAAGCCTTCTGTAAATCAACATAATACAAAATCCATTAAAAATCTCAATTCACTCTGTATATGCCGTATAAATACAGACGGCTCAAAATAGGGAGAATATAGCAATAATGTATGTCTGTGTGGTATGCTCGATGCCAAGAAAAGAATTATTTCAATATGTTGTATTTGACTTTTGTTAGCTTACCAAAAAATATATATAAAAAAAAGCTCAAAGTAAAAAATATTACATATAAATAGATTTGTATTGTGTAACAAAGAGACAAGCTGAGCTTTTGATGTGCTTTTCCGTTTCAACGTTAATATTTATTCGGTCTGCACACAAAACGATAAATGGAGTTGGTACCACGTGCAATGGTTACGTAACTAAGCAAACAATACACACACCATGCATATAAACCCATAAATTATGTATTAATATTCACACTTTACACAAAATTGTAAAAACAGTTTTGTATTTCCTAATTACCTTAAATATTGCCATTAAATTACCATACTATAAATACGTGTATGCCAACCATGACTAAACAAACTATATAATACCCAACCTGATTATATTTAAATTACACCCTTGTATCAATACCGTGCGCCCCTTGCGCCCCTCGTGTCGTGTACATTTTGTATAGTGTAATGTACACAAAAAAAAGCACAAAAATATCCTAATTATAATTTAATAGTAAAAAAAAAATATTATTATTATTATTAAAATGAACTCAATTTTGGTTGAAACCCAGTCCCCAGCGTGCGCCCGCGTTTTGTTCTTGTTATAATACTCGTAAAAAATTCTACATGAAGGAACAAAATTTTCTCTGGGTGTGTGTGTGCACAGATATCGTAAATTAATTATTTTAATCTTACAAAGTATACACAACTACTGTATACTAATACACTATATATAGTAGTACACACGACACACCAAAAAAAGCTTAATTTCTTTTAAATATTAAATTCATTTTTCCATTAGTAGACACAAAATGGTAGGAAAATTATACCAAGAGTACGTCGTATTCCAGTTCTCCATACCATAGATATACCGAGTGGTGTATGTATAACGTAAACTTGTTGAATTAAAACAACAAGTGTTTCATTACTATTTAAATAAATTTTTTTTTGTGTGGTTTTAATTCTATTAAAATTTATTTTATGATATCCAAAAACAGCAAAAATTGAACAAGAAACCAAACCGAAATAAAAAATTTATAATTAATAGTTTTGTACGGATATATAGACAAAAAAATTATTTTTATTTTTTTCATTAAATCTGCATAATCACGATACTCTACTCATGTACTATGATAGTCTATATATACATAGTACATAGACGAGTATCATGATTTATTTTTTAAGTTTGATTATTTTTGTGATAAAAATATGAATTTTTTTATGCTGTCTGAAGTTGATTTGAATATTTTGTACTTAAAATTCAAAAACAATAACAGCAGCAAAAAAAAATTATTGGATTATAATGATGGCTTAGTTAGCAGAAATTTTGAAATTTTTGTTATATTACTAATTTAGTTATTATTAGGATTATTAAATTAATGAACTGCGATCTAATCGCGTTTCCCTTGTGCTATGTGTTTTTTTTAACGAAGGGGAGATGTTTTAGATACATGTGAGACCTAACTAGGAGAGAACTAACTCTAGGTCTGGTTTAGCACAAATTTCACACGCATTACATAATTAGGTTCTGTAGTGTGGCACCTTCGAATTATAGCATATTATAATGTGTGCACCTCTGAATTATAGCTGATGATATTGCATGGTGTGTATCCCTGTTTTTTTGACGAAAAGAAGAGAAATGAAAGAGATGATTACTGATTGGAGTTCGAACATTAAAAGCGACAAGACACATGTTTTTTTTTTACTTTTATTTAAAATAAAATAATTAAAACGATTTATTATTTTTACGTGGAATAATATTATTAAACGACCATCGAACATAATCCGGCATTGCAGCACAACATTTTGGTGGCAGCGGAGGGATTCCAAAAAAAACAAAAAATTAAAAAAGTGAGGTTATGTCGAAAAAAAAATCATAATTTTTTTTGATCACATGTGTCGATGAATTGTTTTTGATCAAAATAAATAAAAACAATCCGCAACGCGATCATCTAGCGGTGGATTATGTTTGTTAATAATCGATTATATGTAATTTTCACGATTTATCCAAGGAAAAAAAATCGACAGCTAACCGCGTGTTATTTTATTACACCGATATTGTACATTTCATCGGGTATTCGGGTATTTCTGACCAACGCAAATAACAGAATCAACTAACCGCGAGTTATTAATTTATATACCGATCGCTGACTGCATAAATTTCGAATTGGATTTCCAATTAATTCAGGACCGTTAATAATTGAAGAGTTAGATTAGCTCACATCGAATAATTTTAATTATATCACATCGAAAGTATTGTCGAGCGTATTCATCACCCAGATTATCCAAGGCGATATCAGCTTCATCTCATAACATTATATATAATAATCGAGCGTAATCAAAGGAACACATAATCACAGCTGGAACTAAGTGTAACATAGATCACAGTGATTGTGACTAAAACATAGAACATTGAAAATATATCAACTGACAGCGGTACAGTTCGATAGTCAGTATCATCGGTACGTCAACAAATTTGTCATGCAAGTGATTATCCGTATACACTCAGTTTAAGTTATGAAAGGAGATAAATTATTATTATTAAAATTACGGAATAGAACAGTAAACCGGTACAAAGGCCGCCCCAACGTCGCTCCAAAAGTAAGTAGGTCGTACGAAGTAAAAGTAGGTCGTATACAAAAGTTTTTAAATACAGGTATCATGAGTTTAATCTAAGAGATGCGAATGCCTTAATTAATAAGTTTGACGGTACACAACAACAATTATATAATTTTTTAGCATGTTGTGATATTATACACGATTCACTAAAAGAAAGTGAGCGTGATAAATTTCTGAATTTCGTTCAAGTTAAGTTAACCAGACAAGCATTTGAGTTGATAAGATATGATCCACCAACCAGCTGGTTCACACTTAAAATAACCTTAACTACTGAATTTGGTAGCCGTCGTTCTCTGGGACACATTCAGTTGGATCTCAGTAGAGCAATTCAGGGCAAAAAAGAAGATGTTAAATCATTTTCAACTAGAATCGAGAAACTTCTTTTTGAATTAAACGAAGCGTGTCCTTCGGTCGATGGAGTAACTTCAATAAGAGATGTGAAAAAAATAAATTGTGAAATGGCATTACAAGCGTTTCAGGAAGGCCTGAAATCCACTCTTAAGACTCTAGTAAAATCTAGTCAATGCAAAACTTTAAAGAACGCCATTGCAAAAGCTTTGGAAGAGGTAGTATTATTGTCCCAAGCTGAAGCAATTAGTAGACTCCAAATAGGTTCTTTAAAATCGGTCATTAGTTGTCAGTTATGTGGAAAACAAGGTCATATAGCTTCGAAATGTTTCAGTTTATCTAGATTGACTCAACCCAGATCACAAAATTTTACATCAGGCTACAATCAATTTAATAATTCTTCGTCATCTAATTTTAACCGAACAAACGGTAACAGGTCGAATTTTAACAATAACCCAAATTCCTTTCAAAATGAAAAACGTATATTTACATGCTCATACTGTAAGAATCGAGGACATTCGTTGACCGAATGTAGAATCTGAGCAAACGTCGAAGCTCGTAAATCGAAGCAAATCAGTGGAAATTCTGAACCATCGGGAAATGGGCAGGGATTCGCGGAGCCAAACACTCCTCGGCGAATCCAAGATATAAGGAAAACGAGTGTTTAATAAGTTCATATAATTGCCTTCCAATTAGTTTTGATGATTTCTCTAAATCTTTTCATATTAAAAATAGCAAATCTCAAATAATTAACCCGGATAGGATTGTGACTATGTCATTATACAATAACGAATTCGATAAAATATATATTCCATTGCGCGTGGATGTTTCAAATATTCAACAATGTTTACTTTTTCTAATTGATAGTGGGACCGACATATCAATTATAAATGTTGATTACGTAGACGGTGAGACACAATGCTATGAAAATAAAAAAAGAAAAATCAGAGGTATATCATCGGAAGTAGTTTCAACTTTAGGAATGTGTCACGTAAATTTGCATTTCCAGATTCTGGAAGGATGCCTTATACAATGCAAGTGGTAGAAAACAATTTTCCAATTCCAGTTCACGGGCTGTTAGGGCGTGATTTTTTAACAAAATTTAAATGTAAACTAGATTTTGATAAAAATTTTATTGAAGTATTTTTGAACGGGAAATTTGAAAGATTTGAATTAGTTAATAAAAATTATATCTCTGATGATAATGTTAATCAAAAATTAATTCCGCCTCGTACGGAAGTTATAACGAATATAAAATTAATTTTTCCGGATAATACAGAACGAATTTGTGAATCACGAGAAATTTTACCTGGCGTGAATGTTCCAAATTAACGTTTAAAAATACAAAACAATTCTGCTATAGTTAGCATTTTGAACACAACAGAAAATAGCGTTACTGTAAGCAATAATATTGATATTCAAACTAAGCCGTATGACAGTTATGATGTTTTCTTCCTTGAAAAACCGCAGTCTAATACATCAGATAGACTATCGCGTTTAGAATCCAAATTAAAACTTGAACATCTCAATGACTACGAAATGAATTATTCTTTTTAGAAGGAGATAAATTGTCAGTTATGCACGCAACTAGTCATCAAATTACGGTAGCAGAAAATACGAGACCTATTTACATAAAACCCTATCAGGTAGCTCACTCTACAAAGAATGAAATCAATCGACAAATTACCCAAATAAAACAGGACGTCATTATAGAGGATTCAATGTCACCGTGGAACTTTCCGCTTTTATGCGTTCCTAAAAAATCAACCACCGAAGATAAAAAATGGAGAATTGTGGTTGATTACCGCCGTCTCAATGACGTTACTGTAGGAGACAGTTATCCTCTTCCAAATATATCGGATATATTGGATCAATTGGGACGAAGTAACTATTTTAGTACAATAGATTTAGCAAATGGTTACCACCAAGTTCCACTGGAAGTTTGTGACCGTGAGAAAACAGCGTTCTCTACCGATTTTGGTCATTTTCAATTTACCCGCATGTCCATGGGGTTGAAAAACGCACCTAGTACGTTTCAACGTCTAATGAACAACGTTCTAGCCGGATTGGCAACCATAAAATGCTTCGTTTATTTAGATGACGTGATCATTTATGGCAAAACGCTTCAAGATCATAATAATACGTTAAACGATGTTTTCAACCGATTGAAGAAATTTAATCTTAAAATAAATGCTGACAAATGTCAATTTTTAAAACGTGAAATAAATTATTTAGGACATTCAATAACATCTGTCGGGATAAAACCGGATCCATCAAAAATTGATGCTATAACCTACTACCCCACTCCAAAAAACATTACCGATGTAAAATCGTTTCTGGGCCTAGCAGGATACTACCTCTAAACCCTTAAATGATCTATTATGAAAAAATGTTATTTTCTCTTGGACTCCATTTCACGATGAAAACTCAAAAATCTTATGAAGCCTCCGGTGCTTCAGTATCCAGATTTTGAAAAGGAATTTTCCTTGACTTGTGATGCAAGCAATATAGCCATAAGTGCTGTTTTATCGCAAACAATAAATTCGGACGGTCTTCCTATAGCTTTCGCTTCAAGAGCTTTAAACAAAGCAAAATTAAATTACGCAACAATAGAGAAAGAATTGTTGGCGATTGTGTTGGGGGCACATCATTTCAGACCTTATCTGTATGGGAAAAAATTTACAATTTACACAGACCATAAACCATTGTTATGGTTGAATTCATTAAAGAATCCATCGTCACGACTTACGCGTTGGCGAATTAAATTACAGGAATTTGAATATGGAATTTGTCATAAACATGGAAAGCTAAATTCCAATGCTTATGGTCTTAGTCGCATTGTTTTAAAGGATCAAAATTCGATAAATATTGTTACTCGAAGTAAATCTAACCGTGAAAGTCTAAATACTGATTTTAACATAAGTAAAGAACATAATCAAAAATCCGCGCATTCTTCTACTGATATGTTAACAGAAGAAATTTCAAAGCACGTAACCGATACAATTTTAGACGACATGAATTAGATCGTACCTGATCCAAATCATTCTGAAAATATTGTTCCTGATATAGCTGATTTAATTCCTCTCCAAGATGAAAACGAGATAAATACTATTCTAAAAGAATTTCATGACACACCTTTAGGTGCTCACCAAGGTGTTTATCGTATGTATAATAGACTAAAATCGTATTATTATTTTCCTAACATGATTTCAAGAATTATTAGATACGTAACAAATTGTGCTTCTTGTCAGTTAAATAAATCGGGTATCAACCAAAAGTTGCCGATGAAAATCACTTCTACATCTACTCGTGCAATAGAAAAAATATTTTTAGACATTGTAGGACCATTAACTTCAACTTACAACAACAACAAGTATATACTTACCCTTCAATGTGATTTATCCAAATTTTCAATGGCCATTCCGATTCCGAACCAGGAAACCGCAACTGTTGCGGATGCGTTTGTTAAAAATTTCGTGTATTTATTCGGATTGCCAGAATCGATTTTGACCGATCAGGGTTCAAATTTTATGAGCTCTTTATTTATAAAAATATGTCGTCTTTTAAAAATTAAAAAAATAAATACTAGTGCTTATCACCCACAGAGTAATGGGGCACTAGAACGTAGTCATAAAACTTTGATAGAGTATTTACGCCATTATAATAAGGTAGATCCATTGAATTGGGATAACTCCACTCTACACACTTCAACAGGATTTATGCCTTTTGAGTTATTGTTTGGTAGTAAGCCGAATATACCAAACTCTTTATCGAAAAATGTTGAGCTAGTACGTAACTACGAAGATTATCTCTCCGACCTGAAGTTCCGTTTACAATCCTCTTTGAAAGTGGCTCATGAATCATTACGGCAGAGAAAATCAGTTTCAAAGATTTATTATGATAGAAAAACTAAAATAAAGGAATTCGACGAGGGAGACTCTGTACTACTAAAAAACGAAAAACGTGTAGGTAAATTAGACTCCATCTGGTTGGGTCCTTTCAGAGCGACTAAAATTGTGTCGCCTGAAAATACCGAAATAATGATAGGGAAAAATTTGAAAACAGTACATAACAATAGATTGAAACTGTTCCGTGGTACTTCGATTTAGTGAGTGTGATAATCCGTGTGTGTATATCTGTGAATACACCTATTAATATGTACAATCTTAATACATAAGTAAAGAAAAGAAAAAGAAATAATTATAATTTTCAATAGAAAATAAGTTTCTCAATAATATAAATATTTTATTAAATAATATTCATTATTAAAAGTTTTCATTAATTAAAGTTTAATTTTTAAAAATCGTCTTAAATTTAAATTGAATTGGTTCTACATAATGAGATAAATTATTGAAATAATCTAAATTTTTATTTAACTGTAATAAAGTAGCATATATAAATAAAAAATAAATAAATAAAGAGGGAAGGAGTGTAGTGTGGCACCTTCGAATTATAGCATATTATAATGTGTGCACCTCTGAATTATAGCTGTTGATACTGCATGGTGTGTATCCCTGTTTTTTTTTTACGAAAAGAAGAGAAATGAAAGAGATGATTACAGATTGGAGTTCGAACATTAAAAGCGACAAGACGCATGTTTTTTTTTTACTTTTATTTAAAATAAAATAATTAAATAAATAATTATAAAATATTATAGTAAAACGATTTATTATTTTTACGTGGAATAATATTATTAAACGACCATCGAACATAATCCGGCATTGCAGCACAACAGTTCCCACAAAAATGCGGTAGCATCGTATTACTCACGTCAACTGTCAATTAACAACTGTAACGGACTACACGCCCATCCGGCATAAGTGTCGATCAAGCACCTTCATAGTTTAGAAAATCCAAAAAAATGTAAAATATATCAGAAATGCTTACTGAACAAAGTCTACAAAGTCTACAAAGGTCGTACTGAATACGAATGATACTGACCAGACCATAGATGACAAATATAAAATGCACCTAACAGAGCTAGACAAAATACCGGATATAGCCAAATACATTCGTTAATTCTCATGACAGCCGGGAGAATTCGGATCATGGAAGGAAAGCATGGATAGTGTACTACAAATTTACGAACACAAGGTACGTAGCTCTAGAACCTAAAATACGCCGCTTAATTGGCATAAAATCGCCAAATGCTTGATGTGATCTTGAGTATTAGATGATGACGCTGATACAGGGCAACCAAACCATCCCAGAATCTTACCAAAGCGTATACCAACACCTATCCCTAGTTTTGAACAAACTGTGCTCTATCGACTGAAGGGAGATTTGACCTACCGCAAGCGTTGCAATTATGTCTGAAATTGCAAAATATGGACCACCGCACAATATGCTCATCACAGTGCTCACAACGTACAACGTAAACCACCAACTCCACTACCCCCTTTTATTCACAAGAATCAAATGCATCTCTCCTCCAACGGATCACAACTCCCGAACGAACTTTCTTCGAACGAAGGATATTCCAACCCAGTCGACCTCAATTCGGATATTCAAACCCAAAATTCCCAAGGTTAACACCACAACCATTTAAATCTCAACTACCTTTCAGAACTCTTGGTAATTATCCTCCTATAGACCACCTAAACCAATGGAAGTGGATCAATCCTCTCAGTCAGGGCAGGTAAATTACCAAAACAGACCGAATATGAATCAGTTCATGAATAAACAAACAGATTGAAACCAAATCCACCAACCCGCAAAAGTAAAAAGGATTTATCATTCCGAGCAACAAGACGACAATCCCGATATCACATCGTATCAAAATCAGTTAAGTGAATATGACGTTCAACAAGACTAGACACTATACTCACAATTACAGATGAATCAGAGAACTATAATTACGAAGACGAGCAGATCCATTTTTTAGACTAACGCACTCTAGTTACGTATTGCTACTACACTGTCCCAACAAAAAAATTCCAATCATTCAGCATACCCCTGATTCAGTAAATAATAAAATAATTAGAAACTGCCAACTCAATGAAGATCAAAAACGAAAATTAGACAATATAGGGTGGGCCAAATAAAACAAAAAGTTCTACATATTTTTTCAAATTTATTTTTTCATTGTAAAGAACAATCGTTCCGATTAATTATGGAATACTATTTCATTTATATGGCTGCCTCGGCTGGCCTTGACGTGCCCCATACGGTTGGTCCAATTTTTGAGCACATTTTCGATGGTATGCGGCATTTTGTCTTCAATGGCAATGCAAATATTGTTCTTGAGAGCGTCAATCGTTGCTGGTTTATCGGCGTAACACTTATCTTTGACGGCACGTCAAAGATAATAGTCCAACGGCGTCAAATCACAGCTCCCAGGCGGCCAAATCACATCAGCATTTCGGCTGATAATTCGATTTTCGAAGACAGTGCGTAAAATAACAATTGAAACGTGTGCTGTGTGGCACGGAGCGTTGTCTTGTTGAAACCAAATGTTCCCCATGTCCTCTTCTTCAAGTGTCGGATAAAAAATCGTTTATCATGGCGCAGTAGCGCTCACCTTTGACAATAACGGCGGCTTCTTGCTCATTTTCAAAGAAAAATGGTCCAATGATGCCACCGGACCAAAATCCGAATCAATCAAGTGGCAAGGTGGAAATGCGTCTCATCCCAAAAGATGATTTTTTTTGCCAAAATCTTCTTCAAGTCGATCGCATACCCACTCAGCGAACCGAAAACGCAATGGGTGGTCTCTTTGCTTCAATTCCTGAACAAATTCAACTTTATGTGGTGTCATACCAAGGTCTTTATGTAGGATTCGGCGCAATGTTGTGCGTGAAATGTTCAACTCTTGAGCACAATGGCGAGTTGAGGTTCCCGGCGACTCACACACATTCTCGGCTACAGCATCAACATTTTCGGGTGAACGCTTGGTTGGCTGCTTGGTTAGTGTTGGTTTTAATTAGCAAGCCTGTTTCTTTAACTTTATTCACAAAATAACGCACATATGGAGCTCCCGGCGCCGGAAACTAGCTTTCTGTCAAATCAGAAGTGACATGACTCTTAACATACTCAAAATAACCGCTAGTTCAAAAAAAAGTTAGATGTCCTACCTTGTATATGTAATAAGAACATGCCCACATTTGTTTTCCGAACCGGAAGAGAAACTGGCATTCACAACAACAGTGAAATGGGAAACTCACACTAGTTGCGCCTAACCTGTGTATTCTCGACCCTATCCATATCCGCTATGCTTGAAGAATGAGGTAGAACAACAGATTAAACAAATGCTAGACGGCGGAGTAATCAGACCATCTAAATCCCCGTAGAATTCCCCGGTACGGATAGTACCAAAGAAAGAAGACGCTTCAGAGGAAAAGAAGTACAAAATAGTCATTGATCACCGGAAGTTAAATTCGGTCACTAATTCTGAAAAATATCGTATACCCTAAATCAATATCATCTTAGCGAACTTGGGTGATAATAGATTTTTTACTATCATTGATCTGAAAAGTGGATTCCACCAGATTCCACTTAAAGAATGAGACATCGAGAAAACATCCTTTTCGGTAAATCACGGGAAGTACGAGTTTACTCGTCTCCCATTTGGTTTAAAAAATGCCACTTCGATTTTCCAACGTGCACTCGATGGCATACTTCGAGAGCATATCGGGAAACAGTGTTACGTATATATAGATGATATAATCATATTTGATAAAACAGAGGAGGAGCACTTCAGAAACATGAAGGTAATATTCGATGCCAATATGAAAATTCAACTCGTTAAATGCGAGTTTCTGCTAGACAAAGTAGAATTTTTAGGATTTATCATCTCCAAAGACGGGATAAAAATAAAACGTAAGAAGATCCAGGCAATAACGAATTTCCCAATACCTCAAACAGTGAGAGACGTAACATCGATCTTGGAAATTGCCGGATTTTACAAACGAGTCATCCAAGACTCGAAAAATCTCTCGAAAAACAAGAAAGAGAATCTCACAAATGAAGAGATGACAGCATTCAATAAAATCAAAAATACTCTTACTTCCAGTGAAGTTCTGCTACCGTTTCCAAATTTTCAGAAGAAATTTGAATTGAACACGGACGCTTCCAATTTCGCGCTATGCGCAGTACTACCACAGGAAGACAGGCAAAACACATTTATCTCAAGAACGATAGATAGATTTGAAGAAAACTATGCGCCTAATAAAAAAGAAATGCTAGCCATAATATGGGCACTCACTTCATTCAGAAATTTCCTATGCGGATCAAAAAAGGTAAAACTCGTCAGTGACCACCAACCTTTGACATATAACCCGTAACCCTTAGTCATAGAAATCATAACTCTAAGTTCAAATGGTGGAATGCCATCTTAGAGGAATACAACTATTTATTAATTATTAGAAGAACATCCAATTGCGTTTATGTCACACAAGTTAAATAAAGCTCCGAAAAATTATAGCATCACAGAATTCGAGTGTTTGGTAGCGGTGATGAGTGTTAAGAGGTTTACGGCTTCTATTGATGGTTATACCATCACAATAATCACAGACCATTCAAATTTACGTTGGTTGATGGAGCAACGTGACTTGACTGAAAGGCTGGCACGATGGTCTATTAAATTGCAAGCGTTCAATTTTAACGTTGTGTACAGGAAGGGGTCGTTGAATGTTGTCCCAGATAGCCTATTTAGAGTTTACGTCGAAGCTTTAAATGGAAATAATACCGATGTACTTTATATTGCCCTAAATTCCGAAGCTTTTCAAGATGACGAATATGTTACCCGGATAAAAGCAGCAAGATCTATATTAAAACAGACACCGATACACTTACAGATTTACCAAAATGGAAACTGGTTGTTCCTGACTCTTTAACTAACTCTCTTATCGAAAAAGCCCATACTCCTCAATCCGCTGTACATCAAGAAATAGAGCGAACAATTCACTCATTGTTGTGAGATATGCAAGTGTACAAAGCCAGTTAACTATTCAACTAGACCAGAGATGGGTACTAGTTTCGAAGTACTACGTCCCTGCCAGCGTTTATATTTATATTTCCTTGGCCCTTACCCGAGAACAAAGGATGGATTCACACTCATATTTATTTTATTGGATCAGTACAGACGTGTTCCATTATTATTCCCATTTCGTTCTACTTCCGCCGATATGGTAGTTAAATTACTTGAAGGTAAAGTCTTTCATGTCTTTGGAGTTCCTGAGAACATCTTAACTGACAATGGTTCCCAGTTCAAGTCGCAGATATTCAAAACTGTATTGAAGAAATATGGCGTAAAACATGATTTTATGGCCAAATATTCTCCACAGGCGAACGCGGTGGAAAGAGTCAATCGATCAGTACTATCAGCTGTTAGAGAATATGTAAGTGATGATCATAAATCGTGGGATCAACACCTCGATGAAATCGTGGGTGCTTTGCGGAATGTTGTGCATTCAAGTACTGCTTCTCCCCACATTTTTTAGTTTTCGGATAGCACAAAATTTTGCATGGCTCCACCTATTCATTATTAAGAAATCTAGATTTCCTACAAGACAATCTGGCATATGGTACATCACAGAAAATTGTGTTAAGTCATCTGCCCAAAGCATATGAACATAATTCTAGTGAATCCTGTTCGAACTTTGAAGTAGCGCACCTAAAATTTTTCTGGTAAGTTTGCCTACAAATCGTAATTTTTTCGTAAGATAAAACCACTTAACAAAACTAACAGGAGATTCTGTTAACGGACGTTGTACAACTCTAGCCTCTCTATTTTGCTGCAAGGGTTAAATTTCGAGGCCGTTCGTCACAAAGTGGAAATGGTCACCCGAAGTTATTATGAAGAGAAGCGGGTTGGCACACTATTTTGTGCTAACCTTAAGCACAATTGGGTAAGAGAGAAATTAAAATCCATGCGAACCAAATGAAAAAGCGATTCACTTTCCTCGATGACGGCGGAACATCGTGCTGGACGATTTTGTTTTTTTAGCTTTGATTTATGCATGTTGCCTAATATTTTTTAGTAATTTGAAGTTTTCCTAGCTAATTCACATATTTTTCCACGATATTTTTTCTGTATATGTTGTTACAGAAGCTTTATTTTGTGTTACTGCAGATTTGCTTTATTTTAGTTCAATTTCCTAAAACAGCCAAAATATTCATCTCGAGCAATGATCACTTTTAATTTATATCGATAATATGAACGAATTGACATTATTTGATGTAACGGGTTTTCCAATAGGAATGACAATTTAAAATGGTTGTAATGGCAACACTGCGTATTATTTACGCAATTCTTATTTCAGTTAATCGACCCACTATTTGTCGTATTGTAAACAAATTTGAAAGTGAATTTTCTTTACACGATAAAAAAGTACCAGTACAACAAAGAAATGCACGCACACAAGAGAAAATTGATTTGGTAGCAGCAACTGCAAGAGAAAATCCAAAATTTATCGGTTCCACGTCGTTCCCAACAATTCAATCATTCACAAACAACAACACGGAGAATTTTATGGAGAGATTTGGGTTGACATCCTTACAAATTTTAACTGGTTCAAGAACTGAGCTATAGACCACCATAAACGTCGTTTATTTTCTGATTTTGCACTTCAACAACTTGAAAATGATGAAAATTTTTATCGAAAAATTTAATTCAGTGATGAAGCTGCATTTTGGTTAAATGGTTAGTGATGAAAATCCACACGAAATAGTTCAGACAACGCTACATCCAGATAAAATCACTGTGTAGTGTGCAATTCATGCCGGTGGAGTGATTGGTCCATATTTCTTTGAAGAACATGGTCGAAGAGTAACAGTCAATGGAGAACCATGCAGAAAAAAGTTACATGATTCTTTTTCCTCCTGTTGTTGAGAATAATCTGGAAGATATGTGATTTCAACAAGACGGTGTCAACTGCCACACACCCACCTTAACAATCGATTTATTGAAAACAAAATTTGGTGATGAAATTTTCTCAAGATTTGGTCCAGTTAATTATCCTCCCAGGCCGTGTGATTTAACACCTTGTGATTTCTTTCTTTGAGGATCTTTGATATGCTGATAATCCAACAACAATTGAGCAATTAAAAATCAACATCAACAAATTTATGTGAAAAAGTGATGATAAATTGGGCTGACAGAATGCAGTACGTATACGGAGAAGTTCTGGTGGTCATTTGAATGATGTTATTTTCCATACAAAATGGCATAATGTATCCTTTCAAATAAAAACAATTTTGGTCTCACTGAATAATTTATGTGTTTTTTTTTAAATTTTTTATTTGTATCATTCCTTTTGGAAAACCCTTTATTTGCGCCTTTGGTCTCGTTGTTTTCCTTTCGATTTTAAATGATAATGTTTATATTTTTTTATTTTAAGCTTCGATGGCTCCAAATTAATAAAAAAATTTTAAATATTGACCTTCCGAGTCAGGTGCCCGAAACTATTTTATTTTCAATTCGTTTAAACTAAACCGGTTACAATTACCATAATATTTGAAAATCTAGATTTTCTATTTTTGCTGGTAGATTATAAAGCAGTGAATTCCGTTAGTGCAATCCTAATTATTAACCATAAATCGATTGAAATTTGTTATTTATCCATAAACATCATTTACCAATCAATTTAATCGAAAACTCGCCCACAGCACGAAACATACAATCATATACCAAATCATTATCATTTCAAAAACATATCTACGCCTAATAAATAATTTATTAACAATCCATATTATTATAAAACCTAATTGAACATTATAATATTTTAAATATTTTATTACTAACTCAATTTGCCTCGTGCCTCCCGCGCGCATGATAAATGAAAATCCACTTTCCACATTAGGCGCGCACATATAAGAACACGTAACGAGAACAACAATCATATTATTAAAATGAAAATGTAATAATTTTTTCATAGGGTTTTGGGTAATATTTTGTGCTTCAAAATGAATTTTGCATTCGGTGAAAATGAAAATGGTGAAAAATCATCATCAAGATTTCTTACAACAGTTATACCATTACGCCACGTTATGCGCTCGCTGCTCGTACATTGTTGTTGTTGTTGTTGAAATATTCATTTATTAATTTGGGAATATTATTTTATTAACTATATATTTACGTGTAAACGTATAAACGTTGGAAAACTCACAAAATGGTCCTTATGAATCCAAATGGTAAATAACACTCCAGTGGAAACAACACAAGAATTTTTGTTGTATTTTATTAGCCATTCGTTAGATTTAAATGTGTTTTCCTCGCTCTTTATACACATTTCACCATCTTACATATTTTCCAGTTTTGCTACTTTAACGGTCTTACGATTTTTGCGATATTAAAGTAATAAAATATGTAAGGTATAGAGCACAATCGTATACACATCCGCACCGCACATAAAAAGACGCAACCATATCAAACGGATAGTAAAGTGGTTTTTGTTCTTATACGTGCGGTGGATTGTTGTTGTTGGTTGCTCATATATGTGAGCTCGTAATATAATTCACATTTTTAATGTAATCGTCAATATTAATGAGCGATAAGTGGTTTTTTGTTCGTCAATATTATATGTACTTGGGGTAAATACGAGTGTAATATCATAAAAAATATGTTCATTAATCGCGGTGTTAACAACCCAACAATGGAATCGCATAAAACGCACATAACGAATTTGAGAGATTTTCGAATTATTAATATTATATACAGGGCGACTCTTAAGTAAGTACAATAAATTCGGAATATGATGGAGGTCACTAATTTGAATAAAAAATTATGTTAGCAAAATCGAAGTGAAAATCCTCACCATTGGTATCCACCACAAACAAGGTTTCCACAATTTCGTGTGCAATCAGCCATCTGTTGTACAAGGTTATCCAATTCAAGCTTGATAAAGTAAACTTAAAAAAAACACACAAAATATTCGGAATGTATTGTAATTTTTATTTCATTTTACAGATTGATCCTTGCCATTTTTAGTTAAACAAGATATCATTCAAATGTCCTCCACGGGATTTCTTACAGGCCTTGATTCTTTTGCGGTAATTTTCAATGACTTTTCGGCACATTTCGGGCGGTATCTCGGCCATTACCTTACGAATATTAGTTTTCAATTCGTCAAGAGTTTGAGGATTGTTTGCGTAAACACGATCTTTCGCGTAGCCCCACAAAAAGAAATTCAAAGGCGTTAAATCACAGGATCTTGGAGGCCAATTGACATCAGCCAATCGCGAAATCAAACGTCCAGGAAATTTCTCTTGCAAAAGATCTCGATTTGCTCGTGTTACGTGACTGGTTGCACAATCCTGCTGGAACCACATATCGTCAAGATCATAATCTTCGATTTTCGTAAAAAAATAATCGGTTAACTTGCGGCCATAGCGCTCAGAATTGACGGTAACGGTTCGTCCATGGTTGTTCTCAAAAAAATACGGCCCAATCACACCACCAGACCACAATGTGCACCACACCACTGAAAGAAATAATTTGTGCTTATGACTAAGTAAACTTAATTAGTAAAATTAGCTTGCATTTTAATATAATACAACATAACATGAACAAGCTGAATTTACTATTGCAAAGTCAATACAACCAAATTCAATATTCAAAACTTAACTTTAAAACAGAAGTAAATTTAGCTTTGTTACTACGAAATTTTCATGACTCGTGTTTTCTAAAATTACTAAAATAATTTCCTAATTTAGCTTTTGTAAAGTACACCTACTATTATTGCAGGTTAAATACTGTATTAACCGAACAAATTAACTTAGTGACAAAGTAAAATTAGCTTCGATTAGATGAAATTTTTATGTATTTCCAAATAACGGGATTTTTATTCTCTCTTCTTCATATTTCAATGACAAACGATTCATTTGTGTAGTGAAACCGATCGTGATGAACGTAAAATTAAAAAGTGAGATAATTAAATTTTTTTTAAAGGATCTTAATATTTATTCAAAAGAATTTTTCGATGCAATAAAAGGTAGGTTAATATTGTTAAAATTTAAGTAGATTGTACAAAATATGTTCTGATGCGAAATTATTTGTAGAACGAGGTGTAAATACAGTGTTAGTATAAATTACTCAAAATAATGCTACAATATTTATTTCGATGTTGCATAAATCGGTGCATAAATTCTATTTATCAATTCCCCTCTACATTACCTAAATCAATAGACGCTAAAATACAAGTTACAAATAATCGTACAAAACTCTGATTAATTTCGTTATTATTTATTAAAATTCATTGTTTGCAGTGATAAAATACACATTTAACAATTTCGAATTGTTTAAGTGTCTCAGATTTAATATTATGTACCTATTTACCAAGTTTAACATTATATACCTCTATTAAACCCTTTGCTTATGTACTGTACAGGTACATTATGTACCATTATGTACCTGTACAGTACATAAGCAAAGGTTTAATAGAAGTATAAATGTACTCATGCAACATCAAAATAAATATTCAGATTTTTCTTGTATAATTGTCAATACAACGATAAATTGGAAAATAAACACAATATAATCGTATAAAAGTATTCTAAAAATATAAGGCCTTAGAGAATGCCACCTTCGTTAAGTTGACTCACAAATCCTGTTATTTCGATTTTGATTGATAGTGATCGTTTGTTGGATTAGCGATACAATTATTGGTAATTAGCTTGTTTATAACATAATTTGCATTTTTTGCTATTTGCAAGTTGGTTATGTTTATCGCAAATATAACATTTCAATATTAAAGACAATAACGTTAAAAAGCTGGTGCAGGAGGTAACCAACCTCCGTAAAAACTATGCAAATGTGATATTGCCTTTGAAATTACATTTGAATAAAAATATTATGGCGAGAGCAACAAACGTTACGTAGTGATATTAAATTCGCTAACTTACCCGTAACAAACATTTTAATTTGGTCAGTTATGAATAATTTACCCGCAATTACCAACAAATTCTAACCCTAACCCAACAAACATCATCAAACGATCACAATCAATTAAAATCGGAATAATAGGATTTATGGGCCAACTTAATTGTAGTATCCTTCATCGCATTTTGTGTTTATAAGCCATCGAAGATTAAACTATTTATTTTAAATTATATACATATTTATGTTTTCTGCAATTTATTTTTAGATAAATCAGCTTTATATGACCGTATTGTAAACTTAACTCAAAAGGATATTGACAAATTGTTTCAATTACCGGAACAGTTTGGGGCCAAAGTTATTTTTCAGCATTTTTTATTAAAATTACAATTAGATTTCAAAAACCACGAAGAAAATGTAAGTCGTTTATATATTTTCTAATTTATATTATTTATAGTTGCGGCATTTTACCTATTGTATTATAACGTATGTATTTTTTTAGAATTATTCAGATTCAAATACTGTCGACACCGAATCCGTATCTTCAAGTTTAGAAGAGTATTTTGATAATTTGGATACATATTAAAAGTAAAATTTTCCATTTTAATTTTAATCTAAAATATCATTTTTTTATGTTTAGAACACGTATTATGTCTACCGAGATGGTGGTGTACCACCATACGGCAAACTTTATAATAAGTTTGGATATCAGTCCAAAAAAATAAATAAATTTGTAAGAAAAAATAATGCAGCGGCTAGTACTTTCTCAACAATAAATAATTCAACATCAGAAACAGACAAACAAACTAGAGTCACGGAACTACCATTACAACTTTCAGACGATTACCTTAATATTAAAACCGAATTAAAACATTTAAGAAGTCCGAGAGAAGCATTGCTTCAAAAATGGCAGTCTTCGTCAAAGGAAAGATTGGAAGAAATACAGCATAATAAAGACTCATCACTTATGATCATTTTTGAAGATTGGCCGTTGTATAAACACCCATTTGGACCAGAACTAGTAAGTGTACAAAATGGTTTGGGTTTTTTAAGTTTTTAATTTCTTATTATTATATTGATGCTACAGATAAACATGGATTTTAATACAATGTACCCCAACTGCCAGACCATTTATTCTAAGTGGAGTTCATTTATTCAAAAGTTGCCCGGCATTGTTGCGTCAAATCTTAAACATGCAGGCTACAAGAAGGCTTTCCAAAATACACATGAAAAGAAAAATGATTTAAGCTCTGGTAAGAATTTTGTAGTATGATTAAAATTTTCGACTTTTACATTACATCACAATAATTTATCCCGTATTTTCAAGAACGAAATTGAGTTCAATTTTGCTTCAGCACTGTCGAAAATAGTGAAACGAAATACAATTGAATTCTTGAAAAAAAAAACAGATATAAACTAAGTAAAGGTTGTAATGGTTGGTCCTTTTATGGTTGGTTTTTTTATATTTTCTTCGAATACAGGATTTTTATATCTTAAACTTATATTTGATTTTGTATTTGCTTTAATACATACAAATATCTCGATTAAATTCACCAAACAAATTTAAATTTTACAATTTGTTATTAAATGTAATGTAATCGTGTATATTTTAAATATTAATTTGCAGATACATACCACATTGAAATATTCAACTGTTTAAGTGCTTTGCTACCACCGTCGATGGTCAACATAAATTCTAAAATAAAAAATTTTGTGAAATACTCTATTAAATAAAAACAGTCAGAACGAGTTTCTAATGGAGGTTGGGACATTGGCCAATATGGAAATTGAACTGGACAACATTAGAAAAAAATGTTTGTTGAACAAATCACATCTGCAACCACTATTGGTATGTTTGGGAAAGCCAAATGATGCTATTCAATTCATCATTATAGTAGATGGCTTTAAATATGTATGTGGGAGCTTTTTAGAAGCGGTCGATGTTCATTTTAAATTATTTCAAATCTTTCAGTTAGAATATCCAAAACAATGCTTTAATGTATGGTTATTTATTCAGTTATATTTCTATGGTATAAAAACCAAATATGACAATTACTTACCTTCAGTTTTGACATTGATTACTGATTTAGAAAACAGACCGGAGTAGCAAATTTTGTCAAATAAAATTGAAATTATTATTTTTAAGAGTTTATTTTAATGTGATATTATACTTTTTTTATTGTACTAGATAATACACGAATGGAATATGTTATAATTTAAGTATATTTGAATAATTACTTTTAGTTTTTACAATGTTTTATTAAATAACAAGCAATAACTATAACTATATTTAAATGAATTTATATTATACTATTACAGTTTCAACACACATGAATTATTATTTCTAATAAATAAGTTAAATAAATTATTATTTTTATTTTAAGTTATTATTTTTGTAACAAGGATTTTTAATAACATTCAATGTATAAAATTATAAGATTTTTCAATTAATAAAACGAAAATAAAGTTTATCGAATACAAATCAATAAATTGTTCTATTTTATAAACAACTATACAAATATATATATATCTATCTATCTATATATATATATATATATATATATATATATATATATATATATATATATATATATATATATATATATATATATATATATATATATATATATATATATATATATATATATATATATATATATATATATATATATATATATATATATATATATATATATATATATATATATATATATATATATATATATATATAATATATATATATTACTGTACTTTACTATGTCGTATGCTAAGTTTGCTTAGACTAAGTAAATTTTCGGTGGTTTTAACTTTATCGTCTTGCTAATTTTGCTTATTAATCTACCGATCATAGTTGAATTACTATCAATTTATTGTAAATTTGACCAACTTTTCACAATTTTTAACTTACCATTTCAGTTAATTTAACTTAAATTAAAGCAATATTTTTACTTTTATTTAGTTAAAAAAACACAACATTTTAATAAAAATAGAAAAGTAAAATTTGCAATCAAATTATTGTAAAATCATCTTAGCCCTAAGTAAGCTGAAATCTAACTTTGTTTTTTGTTAAGTTTACCCATTTTTTTTCTTAAATTCGCCCAGTGTTTTTTTTCAGTGCAGTGACTTTTTCCGGGTGTAATGGCTTCTCTACAATCAATTGTGGATTTTCTGAGCCCCAAATTCAACAGTTTTGCTTATTAACGTATCCACCAAGCGAAAAATGAGCTTCATCACTGAAGAAAATTTTGTTCGAAAAATCAGCATCGACGGCCTGTTTTTCCAACACCCAATTTGCGTATGTTCTTCGTTGTCCATGGTTAGCAGGCTTTAGCTCCTGTGTCAAATGGACTTTATACGGATGAAGATGCAAATCCAGATGCAAAATGCGCCATAATGAGCCATAAGATAGGCCTAAATGTTGAGCTCGACGAGGAATTGACAAATTTGAAGATCCAAACTTTCAGCAGACTTCCATTCAACACTTTCAGCTACAGAAGCGATATTTTCAGCATTGCGAATGTTTCGATGATGCACAGACCTTACAATATCAGTAACAGATCCAGTTTGTTCAAATTTATTCACTGTATTCAATATGGTTTGCTTTGTAGGACGATTATGACGACCATAATCTGCTCGTAAAGCGCGAAATGTGGATACGGCAGAATCACTATTTTTATAGTAAGATTTAATAATTTTAACGCGTTGGTCGATTGTTAAATGCTCCATATTCTTAAATGGCAGAATGTCAACTAAATAAATGACAGCGTACTTGACGTTTATCTTTGACAGATGTCGATATACAGATTTCTACTTTATCAACCTTGAATTGGATAACCCGTTATTTATTTAATAGCGGAAATTTGCACCTACACAGCTAAGTTCACTTTTAGAAGAGATTGTGGCTGATATTGAAAGTGGAATTTCAAGACTGGATACACAGGAGAAGCAAACAACGCGTTTCCATACACAAAAAATCATTTTAATGAACAATTAAAACAACAACAATGTACATTTACCAATTTGCTGAAATCTAGAAATGTTATATATTTTTGCAGATAAAGGTAATTCGTTGGTGGTCCTATTTAATCCTCAGTATGATACGAGAGTGATGAGGATGATTGGAGAAGGTCCATACGAAGAACTGAAGTATAAAAATGGACACCCAAAAATCCTGTACTAGATATGATAAAATTGGCAAATTGAGTATCCAAGATGCTAGAGAGAGTTTTAAAATTACCAAACTTTCACAATAAAATGGATATGACAAATCGATTGCCGAAAACGAAATGTTCCTGAATATGATGCAATCGGTTGCGTGACGATGCACGCAAAAAACCAACAACTGACCAACGAAAACATTTTTCTATATCGTAAAGTGCCAGAAGTATGATCGTCGTTTTGACACTAGTATGGGAAGCAAGCTAGTTCCGTACCTAAGTAACATTTTTATGTGCTATCTGGAGAACTCATGACCTATTCACACATGTTTGTCCGCATATGATTTAGATATGAAGATGATGTTTTCACAGTAATCAAAAAATCCAACTTGAACGATACAATAAAGGTGGTCAACGAACAGTATCGGGCAATAAAATTTACCTGCACATGGATTTCGGTTTAATGAGGTGAAGTAAATTAAAATGGGAATTTTGGTAATCTCGAATTTCGTTTTCTCACTAAATAATTTCATTCCACAAATTGGGATTCTCCTTTTTTTCGAGGTAACATTTTTAGTACTAGTTCTAAATCGAGTTCAATGTCAAAAAAGGAAAATTTAATTATTTTTGCGGCTACACAGCCAAACGTTCTTAGCGTCATTTGGTGTTGTGATATTTGTATATTGAAGTTAACAAAAACGGTTCATAAGAAAATATGGATTTGCCAATAAGAATCCGTATAATAGTAGCACAACGCAGGTCCGCACTAAAACCTAGGATCATTAAGGCGTCGCCGCGAATTGAAGGATTGAAGCGGTTTAGCATTTCCGACGCTAGATTTAAAAATTTGTTTCGGTTCCCAAAACATTTGGCACAATTTTTTATTGATAAACTGTCAATTTTTATGGATCAACGCCAAAAAATGCATGGATTACCATATTTGCTGCGAATATTAATAGCGATTCGATTTTATGCTACGGGTAATTAATTGATGCTAAAGCTTACTGAAGTTTTGTAATTTTATCAGGTTCATACCAGCAGATTGATGGTGATGGCTTTCTACTATCAATGAGTCAAACTTCAGTGAGTCGTTGCATAAAAGAGGCCAGCCATCGATAAAAGGTTAGGCGATACTTCACACCCTTTCGAGCCGTGTTTATACCAAGACGTCTGAAGCTTGGTTTCGAACTAATGAACATTAGTTATTTAAATTAAAAAATTCGGTCATCTCATAAGGCTGCAGTGACACAAACTACAAAAATATTGATAATACTTTATGAGCCGACTGACTTATGAGCCGACCGAATTTTTTAATTTAAATAATTCAATGTTTCATTAGTTCGAAACAGTGTTCTGCCGTATTGTCTACACCGCGTAGATAATTAATATTTTACACGTGCAGACAAAGTATATAGAAATTTAAGAAAATGGCGTCGTCAATTTAGGGAATGTAGCGTAACCGGTTCAATGTTGCGTAACAGGTTCAATGTCGTTCTGGCTTTGATGATTTGTTTCTTTATAACTTCATCTGTGCCACCCGTTTTCGCTAAAGTATAATCAACGTATACGATTTCATTGGTGTGTTTATCCTCATCGTCTGGCTTTCCTGATATTTATTTTGAGGCCAACTTCTTTTGCTAGTTTTGAGTAGGTGTAGTGGTGAATTCCATTCATTAGACTGCTCAATGAAGATGTGTTTTGTTTTAATATGACCACATTGGTATAACTTCGTCCAGGTCTGAAGCCAGCTCGTTCCTTTCTCAATTTCGGGTTGACTGCCGGTGAAATTGTATAGAGGATGGCCATTGCTAATATTTTTATGGTTATGTTGAGACGGATATATATCCTGCCAATTTATACATTCTCTTAGCTCACCTTTCTTGGGAATCGTTGTATTGATTATTGCACGCATTGATTGGAGTACAGGGTGGGCCAAAAGTCACCATGGGGTTTAAAAATTTAATAACTTTTTCGTTTATATATTTTTTTCATTTTATTCCTTCAGATTATATAAATAACACCTGAAGGATAAATAATGGAGAGATTCACAACTGAACAATGAACCAGAATAATAGAATTTTATTATTTAAATCAGCGGTCAATTATTTTCGAGAGATAATCGGCAACGTCTAAATTTTGCAGTTAAATTTCAACAGTTGGCCAGAAATTAAATCAACTTTATTGAAAGTCTGATTATGAGTGATGAAGCTCATTTTCATTTGAATGGCTTTGTTAATAAACAGAACTGCAGGTTCTGGGGTTCTGAAAATCCAAGAGCCATTCATCAACGTCAATTGCACCCCATTAGGTGTCCAGTATGGTGTAGCATTACATCTGAAAATATCACTGGACCATACTTCTTCGAAAATAAAGATGTAAGTGCTGTAACCGTAAATGGAGAGGCATTGCCCACACTGCCCGAGACACGATGGCACTTTTAAGGGACATTTTTGGAGAGCGAATAATTTCCAGAAATTCGGAAATTAATTGGCCAGCGCGTTCGCCAGATTGGTCAGCACCCGACTATTTTCTTTGGAGTTATTTGAAAGAACAAGTATATGTGAACAAACCCGAGACAATCGTTATTACGCACATATTTTGATCCAGGAGGTTTACGTCTGAATTTTTGGTACCTGACCCGAGTGTGTTTATAGCTATTTCGATATAGATTTCTTTGATTGACTGATCGGTGTTCAGTTTTTTTCCGATTTACCTTGATGCGTTTTACAGCGACAGTTATAACTTTGAATTATGATATTTTACCAGTATATGGTCACTGCAAATGTCTACACCACTCGTTGTCCCGACACCTTGTAATAACTTGAGAAATTTATTGTTTGTCATCACGTTTCGTCATCACATTTATTTCGTTATTCAGGTGATGTTCATGTGTGTATACTTGTGTGGAAATTTACTGCCTTCCATGAATTATCTGGTTTGTGACGCAGAGTCTATAATGATTGTTACTCACCCATATGGATGGTTTTTTAACTTTTAGGTGAATAAACGAATAAATAAGATAGCACCATGAATTTACATGGCTAGCACACAGGCTTATGATTCGGACCAACATCAACCACAATTACATATTAAAATACAGACATTTATACTGCCAATTTATTGTCGATATGTTCGATAAAATTGATAATGAACGCCTACGTTATAATCGATTCAACCAGGCAAAATTACAGTCCGAATCCATTTGCCCGATGCAATAAACGATAATGTGGATGGCACTGTCACCCTAATGAAATTGGTCAAATGTGCATCCTTCCTTTGTCATACATTGGAAGTCCTCGTGTATCCACTATATCGTCCCCAATCTACTGAAAATGGTGGCAACACCTTTGTAATAAGCTCAAACAATAACCAGAACGGTATTGAAATAGATAATAGATGGGTTGTACCTTATTGTCCTCTTCTATCGAAAACCTACAAAGCACATATAAATGCATAATTTTACAGCTCTGTTAAATCTATTAAATACATCTGTAAATATGCTGTATATGCACAAAGGCAGTGATATGGCCGATTTAGCTGTCCAAAACATTAATGAAAATGATGAAGTTGTACGTTACCAAATGTGCAGATATATAAGCATTAATGAGGCAGTCTGACGAATCCTATCCTCTCCTATACACGAAAGAAATCCAGCTGCAACTCAAGTGGCCATCCATCTTGAAAATGGGCAACGTGTTTACTTCACTGGAGAAAATACAGTTAGTCGAGCAGAAGCAGCACCAAAAACAACGTTAACGGAATTTTTAAAATTATGCCAACATCAAAATGAGTTTGGATGTTTTACAAAAACCATACTTTATTCAGACTTATACCAACTTATTTTGCATTCAAAATATATTACAATCTCCGTCATTTTTATTCAAGTTAATTGATGCTGTAGTAGAAGAAGGTGAAGTAGTGAATTTTCCAACTGAATTTTTAAGTTCACTGAAATTGCCAGAACTTCCACCACATAATTTAATTTTGAAAGTTGGATCATCAATCATACTGCTACGAAACCTAAATGTGCCAAAATTATGAATCGGAACGCGGTTGATTGTCATGAAGATATTGGGTAACATTAATGAATCGACAACTATTAATGGCAAGTATAATAGGAGAGCATATTTTATTGCCAAGAATCCCGACGACTCCAACAGATTTAAACGCTTACCATTTCTAATGCGTCTGGCCTATGCAATAACAATCAACAAATCTCAAGGCCATTCGATCCAAGTCTACGGCTTCGATTTTGAAAATTCATGTTTCGCTAATGGTTATTTGGTGTAGCTTGCTCCAGAGTTGGTAAGCCCAATGATTTGTTTGTATACGCCGAAAATGGAGAAACAAAAAATATTGTCCGCACGTGGGCTTTATAATAAATTATTATAGACAAATCTTGGAATAAAGTAATTATTTTCGGGTAAACAACGTTTGTCGAGTCAGGATGTTTGTTTAATCAAAATTGAATTTTAACTGCCAAAATATAGGTAAAACCCAATTTAAATTGGAAAGATAGAAGATGACGACAAATTTAATTTTAATTTTTAATTTTTTATCTACATTGTTTACGAATTGTCTACATATTCTATCAATGCTTGACATTGTCTACGTAAAAATAAATTTTCTACGGTATTTTTGACATCAACACGTAGACACATCGCAAATAGGCGTAGACGCACAACTTTGGTTCGAAACCAAACTTCCAATGTCTTGGTAGCACATATCGTTGCTTTCCCACAGTTTTATGTTCAGATTAGTGTCCTCCATCAGTTACCGAATTGATTGCACTTACTTAAAAGTCACCATGTATAATATTGAGTTTAGTTGGCTCGTTAAAATGTATACGAAATAAATTTACCTTGAAGACAGCAGGTGTCTTACTTAACCTGCTTTGCATAAACGTATATCTATATAGTTATTGAAAAGTCAATCTCCCCAAAATAGCGTATTTGACATTAAGACACGATAAAATAAATTCTTTGGAACAACTGTTCACTTTATCCTATACAGCTACCTCCTACTCACTTATATCTAATTTTAGGTAACGACTTTAATTTTGTTTTTACCTTATTTTTAAATCAGTTACCTGATTATACAAGATGATAAAATTGTGATCATTAACATTTCTAGAATACGTTTTAATTTCTATGTAAACTTTGTTTGCGTTACAATTTGAAACTCTAAGCATATCGTTCCGTTCGTATACAATAGAAGATAGAAAATTATTGAAAATTCGTGTTCGCTTCATACACATTACATATATACACGGATGGGAAATTTAATTTAAATTTCAAATATCTATAAAACCCAGATTATGGCATAAAATTATAGAACCATAGATATATGTGTATACTGTTTACTTTCAATTTTGCCATCAGCTATGTAATCAATTCAAACTACCAATTAAGTAATGATTATTTCTGTTTGAAGAAAATGCAAAAACATTTTTTTGTTGCTGTTGTCTTAAAATAGACGAGACCAATCTCCATATTCAAATTTGCTTAAATTTGCATTTTTTGTGCTATTTTGTTGAAAATGGTATCCATTTTATAAACGTGTTATATATCGTAGACAATTTTAGTTCTAAAAAGCGATATATAGACATTGGCTGTTTGTTGATTATTTCAAGGCCTGGACCACGACTCGCTCATATGAATAGCCATATATGAAATGGTTAATCATATATCGTTTATGTAGTAAAATTTATGCAGTTTTATATTTCGTTGTTATAATTCGTCGGACTATAAGTCCCGAGCCTGACACATAGATGGCGCATCTTGAAAAAATCATATGATTTTTAGAAAGTACCAACCTTCAAACGATAGTTTCAAATTTTATAACAATCAAACTATTAGTTTCCAAGTTAAATTTTGTTTCAGTAAAGCTACATTTGCTATTTAAAAAACGGGGGGAAATCAATTTGAATTGATTGAAGTTAGTTGATTGAACACTGCAGTGTTCCCTCCAGAAGGGAACAAAGTACACAAACTCATCTTGAAAGACCGTAAAGTGAAATTTCGTGAGATAGTTGATACTTTAAAAGTATCAAAAGGCAGTATAGCTATTAGTACTCTGTTCAAAGTGGATGTCGCGCTTGCTCACATTGGGTTTCCAAACTATTAGATCATATTGGGGGAGCGCCACCCAGGAATCAACTTTCAGGTAAAGAGTTACACCCATACGTTCGAGTAACAAACCAATATTATTGGAATTGGTACCGGCTTGATTTTTCGACTACAAGAAACAGAATACACTTAATTACAAATGGACAATTCTCCGTATAAATAATCATATTTCAAAAGAATGTACAACAACAGTCTTGAGGAACAGTTTTTGAATGAGTTCTTGTCTTTAAATTATAAAATTATTGATCAGGCAGTTCCCTGATTACATACAGACAGCGTTGATCTCGCAACAGGCCAAACCTGAACAGGCAATTCGCATAACCGCAGCCATCCACATCAAAATCGAACACATTACAAGGATGGTGTATTCCGAGGAAACAATATAGATCTGTAGTCAATTTCTACAATAAGGCGGTATTACACTTTAAAAAAGAATCATCCACAGTCGCTGGTGGATACAAAACCCACAAAAATGGGGGTCTCTCACTAAAAGAAACCCTGCACTACGCAACAAGATATATTTTATTCTTATACCAATTTTCATAACAAACAGAATCGTTACCAATAATAAATCATTTTTTTAATTCAACATCGTTTCAATGACATACGATTGAAACCAATAGTATTGCAATCATATCATAGATGCCCCCATCGATGATTAAGCGACTGTGATAACCAAGACGCACTCATTAAATACATAAACTACAAAATGGAGTGCCAATTGTTACCATTAAATAAACTAATCGTTGCAATGGGTGACTAGCTAAAACCTGAATTTTGGATTTTTAAAAGTGCAGCAGCATCGCAGCAAACTACACAAATTATTATTTTAATTAAATAAAATTTTAAATTAAAATTAAAAACTAAGGTTTTTTATTTTTACTATTATTATTTTGAATAATACATATACACTTTATAACCTTTTGTGATTTATTAGGTGAAACTTGTGAAGGTTTTAGCCTGTGAATAGGCCCGTATTTGATGATAGAATAGAATGGTGGATTTTGCGGTTCAATTATTCCGTGTTCGAAGATTGTTTCCGCGAAGTGGTTACTTGGGGTTTTGAGAAATCTGCTTTGGCTGTTGAAGGTTTTGGAGGCCAAGTACAGTCCGTCCTTGCCCGATTGCTGCCATTTCGCGAATATGTTTTACGTGATACATATAGTACGGTTTAAGAACTCTAGGAGTTCCACATTCGTAACAGAATCTGGGTTTGAGTGGGACAGTGCAGTTTTTGAACATGACCCACTTGAAAACAATTCCTACATTGACCATTCACCTTTACTGTACTATTTCTATGTGAAAATAAATTAGTCACTGCAATTCTGCAAAGTCTGAATTGTTAAGCTTATTACCGGTGTGAAATTTTTGGACACTTTTAAATTATTGGACGCTTTTATAATTTGGACAGACATTTATGCAAGTGTCTAAAAATAATTGTTTAGACAAAATATAGATTTTAGACAGATATTTGCACAAGTGTACACTTACAGGTTTAAAAGGGCGTACCTTAAGGAATTAAAATCAACTAATGTCATTTCGAAATTAGCCGTAGTGTTCTCGCATACAGTTTTTGAATGTTCAACGCTTTTCGCAATTTTTTTGTGGTCGAATGTCGTTGTAGCTTATGGTAAACTGCACAAATCTCAGAGATTGACTCCCATAGTGGCTATAGTGGCTATATAGATTTCAAAGGGCATACATTGTGCCATTTCGAGATTAGTCGCAGGGCTCTTGAATACAATTTCCGAACATTCACGCAATCCGCGATTTTTATATGGAAGGATGTCGCTGTCGCTTATGATAAATTATACGAATCTCAGAGATTGGATCATATAGTGGCTATATAACTTTGAAACGGCATTCATTGTGGAATCTAAATCACTTAATACTATTTCGAAATTAGCAGTAGGGCTCTCGTATAAATTTTTTGAAAAACAACACACAACACGCAACACGCTTTTCGCGATTTTTATATGGGAAAATGTCGTTTTAGCTTATGGTTAATTACACTAATCTCATAATTTTTTTTTTTAACAACTTTAATGATATGGCTACTATAATCTTAAACATTATTAATTCATTAGTAAGGTTGACATTAATACTTATGAGGTAAGCATAAACTTGTGTGGGTCTGCTGGACCAGTGTCCAGTTCCCTTGGTTTATAATTTTCATACGGTTAGCTCATGTGGTTTGATTCGTTTCAGCCGCCTTACTTCGTTTGTACTGTCCAGTAGTTGTACGGCCTCAAGATTGGTGTGGGTAAGAAGTCTCTTCTCATGTTTTACGGCACATTCGCGGATAACGTCGTCTGTCAATTGTATTTCTAAATCATTGTGGATTTCCTTGTTAGTCACAAATCGGTAGGCGTTGGTGACCATTCGAAAAAATTTATTTTGGCTTCGTTGTATAATGTCTCTATTGGATTTATGTGTACAACCCCATACCTGCGCACCATACATCCATATTGGTTTGAAGATAGTCTGGTATACCAGTCTTTTGCAATACAGGTTCATTTTGGAATGATGTCCAATTAACCAGTACATTTGACGTTGTTTCAATCGTATCTGTTCAGCTTTTTGTCTCACGTGATGTTTCCAGTTGACCCTGGAATCTAAATGTATACCAAGGTATTTTGGTATATGAAGAGTGTTATTTTTATGTCGGAGCGTAAATGTCACATATGTTGATTTGAGCTCATTCAGTGCGATTTTCCAGTCTATTGTCCATTTAGTAACGTTGTCCATTGCTCGTTGAAGATTTTCCACTGCTCTTAGTTGAGATTCGTCTACTGACATAATTACAGTGTCGTCAGCGGACGTGCCGATGAATGTTTTATTCGTTGTAGGTATGTCCGCAGTATAAAGAAGGTAGAGGAGGGGACCCAATACGCTTCCCTGCGGAACTCCCGCAATCGCTGGATAAAAGTGAGAACATGTTTCTTCATGAATGACTCTGAATTGGCGATCAGAGAGGTATGATTCAAGCAGCTGGCAATAGTTTTGTGGTAGAATTTTGCTCATTTTGAATGTCAATCCCTCATGCCAAACCCTATCGAAGGCCTGGGATACATCCAGAAATACGGCGGGGCAATATTTCTTTTCTTCTAACGCTTGCTCTATTACCGCAGTTATTCGATGTACTTGATCTATGGTGGAGTGGTTATTCCTGAATCCAAATTGGAAATCAGGAACGTTTACCATTGGCTTTAGACGTTTTAGTAGCAGTTTCTCGAACAGCTTTAATAAGGTCGGAAGCAGTGAGATTGGTCTGTATGATGTTACTTCTTCATCTGGTTTACCTGGTTTCTTTAGCATAATTATTTGGGCCATTTTGAAGCATTTGGGTACATACTTCAATCTCATACAGGCATTAAATAAGTATGTGATCAAGATGATTGCTTTACGTGGAAGTTCCTTGAATAGACTCGGTGATATTTCATCAATTCCTGGTGCTTTTTTATGATTAAGATTTTTGTCGATTTCTTTAACAATTTCCATTGGCGTGACCCTTTTAAAGTCCTGATTTGGTTGATAAACAGGTGTTACATCAATGTTGGATTGAATGTCATGGGGTTGGAACACTGCTGCTAGGTGTTGATCAAAGAGTTCCGCTTTTTCTTTGTCTTGTCGAAAACAACTGCCTTATGCATTCCTTAAAGGTGGTACTCGAACTACAGGTCGTTTAAATCTTCTGGTTGCTTTCCATAACGAGTAGTCTTTATCCATTTCTGGACCTAGCCAGATCGCGGATAGCGTGAATATTCAGAAATTGTATGCGAGAGCCCTGCGGCTAATTTTGAAATTGCAATAGTTGATTTTAATTTCAAAATGTATGCCCTTTCAAACCTATATAGTCGCTATGGAAGCCATTTTTCGAGATTTGTGTAGTTTACCATAAGCTACAACGACATCCTTCTATAAAAAATCGCTCAAAAATATTATACGACAATTATTTCTAATCACACTCGCATAAATTTCTGCCCAAATTACAAAAGTGTCCAATAATTTAAAAGTGTTCAAAAACTTCACACCGGTAATCCTGTTTACTTGTGAGCAACATATCCCATCAGTTCCGGGACGAACCAAGTTCTAGTTCGCTATCATCAAATTTCTGAGTTAGTTGTCAAAAACTTTTTTTGGAAATTATGGGTAACCTGTTTTTATTTAAAAAATTTCTATACTAGAAAATTAAATTAAATTAATTATTTAAAAACAAATAAAACTGAACACGAAATTGTGGATTTAAACTTTGCGAAATAAAATTTAGTTTATTGTTGTTGTATATTCCGATCGAGCTTGAACGACTTCTTCTCATTTGAGAAAATATATTAAAAGAAACTTTGACGAGGAGCAAAAAACTAAGCACGAGATTAAAGCGTATGAAGTTAACCCAGTTTTTCATCCCAGAAAAAAAATTAAATTTCCTTAAACAATACTATTTCATCTCATCCCAGTTTTTTTATTTAAACTTGTATAAGACGGAAATTTTATTTAAGTTCAGTAAAACAACAAAATATTCATCACAGATAATTCTATTTATTGTTGTTTTTGTACTCCACTTATGAATAAATAACGAATAAAACATAACAACACGATTACAACATAATACGATTTTCTCATATTCTTATATGAGCCCATATGGAACTTGGCCATTTGTGAGAATACTAAAACACGGCTGGTACTGCCTTTTTAGTCATTATAAGCCCTTACTATTACCAATTTAAAACATCAATCTTTTCCGGCAAATCATATTGCTAGGAGAATGGAGAATGGAAATTATTAACTTTTGGATTGAGCCACATGGAATCTGGCCGATTGCGTGAATCCTACCATAAGGCTGATACTGCCTTCTTAGTCAGTACAAACAATTATTACCAATTATTATTATAAATCATGTCACTTACATGGAATAATCTGGGATGGATATTTTGTTGTTTTTACTAAACTTAAAGGCATTTCCGTCTTAGACAAGTTTACATAGATAATTCTGGGACGAGATGAAATAGTATTATGTGAGGAAAGTTTATTTTTTTCTGTGATGAAAAACTGGGTTAGCTTCATTTGTCTCGAGATTAAAGCGTATGAAGTTAGCCCAGTTTTTCATCCCAGAAAAAAAAATTAAATTTCCTTAAACAATACTATTTCATCTCATCCCATTTTTTTAGTTAAACTTGTATAAGACGGAATTTATTTAAGATTGAGTAAAAACAACAAAATATACATCACAGATTATTCCATTTATTGTTGTTTTTGTCCACTCCACTTATGAATAAATAACGAATAAAACATAACGAATCATTTCCGGCAAATCATATTTCTAGGATAATAACACGATTTTCTCATATTCTTATATGAGCCCATATGGAACTTGGCCATTTGTGAGAATACTAAAACACGGCTGGTACTGCCCTTTTAGTCATTGTAGGGTCTTACTATTACCAACTCAAAACAACATCAATATTTTCCGGAAAATCATATTGCTAGGAGAATGGAAATTATTAATTTTTGGCCAATTGCGTGAATCCTACTATACAGCTGATACTGTCTTCTTAGTCAGTGTAAGCGCGTACTGTTATCAACTCAAAACAGTATCAACCGCTATCTTTAATCAAAACAAACAATTATTATCTATAAATCATGTCTCTTACATGGAATATTCTGGAATGGATATTTTGTTGTTTTTCACTAAACTTAAAAATAGTTCCGTCTTAGACAAGTTTACATAGAAAATTCTGGGACGAGATGAAATAGTATTATGTGAGGAAAGTTTATTTTTTTTCTGTGATGAAAAACTGGGCAAGCTTCATTTGTCTCGAGATTACCATAATAGCTATTATATATCGAAAATACCCAGCCTACCCTTATTTTAGCGAACGTTACGCTTAACAGAGTTATTTTTCCATAATACTTGCTCCAGCTATAACCAAGGACATTTTTGTTTGCCTATACCAACACCACAATAAAACACAAAAAAAAAAATAATAATAATAAAACAAAAATTAGGAATAAAATGGAAAAACTGGAAATGTGTCACTTACAGATGATGTTTATTTTTTACATAAAAGTCCAATTTTAATTTCTTGTATTATGTATTTTCATTTAATTGAATTACATTATGTTATGTTGGTGTTGCTATATTTTCATTTTTGCGAAAATTGTTTGTACATATTTTGTGACTATTACAGTAGTAATAATCGTAATAATAATAAATATTTAATATTTTTTGTATTATAATTATAATAATAATAATTTAATTATTATTTATGTGAAAATAAAAGAAAAATGTTACGCTTTCCTTTTTGTATTTTATGTACTCTCGCTCTATGTGCTTGGTACAAACCAATAAATCTACTTGTGCTTAGCCTTGCTATAAATTTAAAAAATATAAATATATTAATCCTGAAAATGTTATATAATTTATTTTCTTGTTACGGAAAATTTTAGTTGCGGGGTTGAATGGGAAATTATTTATTTCCGTTTGAACACTCACAGAGCTATAGATACTGCGTATACGCATAATTACAAATTTTTGTTCTTGATCAATTAATGTATTTACACGAAAAATAATTATATAGTTAAAAATATCCCGGAAATAAGCAGACAGACAAAAATAATTAAAATCGAAATTTATTTAAAAATGTAATTTAAAAAAAATCAGATAAATTAGATTAGTATCGCAATATTTAAAAATAAAAAATTAATCTAATTATGATTATCATGTTGTAATCAAATATGAGTCTCGCTCGAGTGTAATGCACACCTAGAAATATGCGCCCTCCTCCAAAATTACATAGCATACCAGTTTATGATGTGCGGAGATAATTTTAGTAATTGCAACATGAAACGCATAATTTTATTTTATTTGATTAATTTTTAAAATGATTTAAATTTTTAAATTAAATTTCCTCTATCAACAACATATTCATGCTCGTAATTATGTTTGAAAATTTGTTGCATGCATTTATATCGCAATGGTATGATACCTAAAGGGTGATTTTTTTGTGGTTAGGATTTTCATGCATTAGTATTTGACAGATCACGCGGGATTTCAGACAAGGTGTCAAAGAGAAAGATGCTCAGTATGCTTTGACATTTCATAATGAATAGACTTACTAACGAGCAACGCTTGCAAATAATTGAATTATATTACAAAAATCAGTGTTCGGTTCGAAAAGTGTTTCGCGATTTACGTCCGATTTATGGTCTACATAATCGACCAAGTGAGCAAACAATTAATGCGATTGTGACCAAGTTTCGCACTCAGTTTACTTTATTGGACATTAAACCAACCACACGAATGCGTACAGTGCGTACAGAAGAGAATATTGCGTCTGTTTCTGAGAGTGTTGCTGAAGACCGTGAAATGTCGATTCGTCGCCGTTCGCAGCAATTGGGTTTGTGTTATTCGACGACATGGAAGATTTTACGCAAAGATCTTGGTGTAAAACCGTATAAAATACAGCTCCTGCAAGAACTGAAGCCGAACGATCTGCCACAACGTCGAATTTTCAGTGAATGGGCCCTAGAAAAGTTGGCAGAAAATCCGCTTTTTTATCGACAAATTTTGTTCAGCGATGAGGCTCATTTCTGGTTGAATGGCTACGTAAATAAGCAAAATTGCCGCATTTGGAGTGAAGAGCAACCAGAAGCCGTTCAAGAACTGCCCATGCATCCCGAAAAATGCACTGTTTGGTGTGGTTTGTACGCTGGTGGAATCATTGGACCGTATTTTTTCAAAGATGCTGTTGGACGCAACGTTACGGTGAATGGCGATCGCTATCGTTCGATGCTAACAAACTTTTTGTTGCCAAAAATGGAAGAACTGAACTTAGTTGACATGTGGTTTCAACAAGATGGCGCTACATGCCACACAGCTCGCGATTCTATGGCCATTTTGAGGGAAAACTTCGGAGAACAATTCATCTCAAGAAATGGCCCGTAAGTTGGGCACCAAGATCATGCGATTTGACGCCTTTAGACTATTTTTTGTGGGGCTACGTCAAGTCTAAAGTCTACAGAAATAAGCCAGCAACTATTCCAGTTTTGGAAGACAACATTTCCGAAGAAATTCGGGCTATTCCGGCCGAAATGCTCGAAAAAGTTGCCCAAAATTGGACTTTCCGAATGGACCACCTAAGACGCAGCCGCGGTCAACATTTAAATGAAATTATCTTCAAAAAGTAAATGTCATGGACCAATCTAACGTTTCAAATAAAGAACCGATGAGATTTTGCAAATTTTATGCGTTTTTTTTTAAAAAAAAGTTCTCAAGCTCTTAAAAAATCACCCGTTATATACACTCGCACATAGTTATGTATGTTTGGGAAAAATAAAAAAATAATAATCACATGGTATAGCATATATTGAATCCCTAAATGTAATTAAATAGTAATGTACTAAACCAATAATCCTCCCTGGATTTACATGAGAATTATTAATCGATATAAATAAATTATACGTATTTATATATATAAAAAAAAAGTTAAAGGAAGACAACAACACACATATACTCTTGTTGAAAAGACATACATGGCGTGTAACATATTGGGAGGGGAATCAACAGGATAACGATTTTGCTCTGTGTTTTGTATAATGATCGGCATTAGATGAATTTATATATGGCGCTATACGAATCATTTTGTCATCATTGATTGATTACAAAACCACTATACATGGCTAGAATAATACATGTGAATTCGATATATCCAGAGTGTCCTGATTTAGGATATTAATCGGTTGGGGAGATGTATTGAACCGTTTTGAAAGAAAAAGTCACGCTAAAGGATTGATCAATTGATATCTACTTGATATCGATAAAATTACGATCAGTAGGCCGATTCTGGCTTTCCTATAGGAAAAGAGCGTATCGAAATTGGAAAGGAATAATATTCCCAATTTCATTTTGTTTTTGAAAAAATGTTTACCAACTGCTTACCATAGTATGCCAGAAAAAAAAATGTTCGACAAAAATACTACGAAAAATCTTTCTTAATTCGTTTAAGCCAGAATCGACGTATACTGGGGTCTGTTATGAAATTTTTCGACGCGTTTCTTTTTCGACCTTGTCGAAAATTTTCCTATTATGAAAAAATATAATTTTACGACGCGTTTTTTTAGATAAAGACGAACATTACACGACGGGGTACGAGTATGATAAATTAAAGTGTTTTATTAATTTTTTTATTAATTTAGTTTAAATTTTGAATTTTTTTATGGTTTATTATTTTGGAATATTATAACACTTCGAAATTCTGGTAGAATTTAGGGAAGAAACAAAGGCATATCTAAAAAATTTCTAAATTCTATTCAATTTCGTGATACCACAAATCAGTTATGGAGTGAAGTGAAGCAACGCAGCTAGCCCTCCTGAAAACAGTGTTGATGTTTGGAAGAAGTAAGATTGTATTAGAGAGACCATAATAATAAATTTTATTACCATGACATTTTTCATGGGTTGGAGAGACTTTAAGTACTAAAAATAAACTAAGAAGCAACAAAAAAATCCATTTCTGGGACTGGCGGAGGACCGTGCAGACTTAAACGGTTAAATAATTTAGAAAAGGGCGTCAATTTGTTGCTGGATTTGTGGAGTGAAGTAGAAGGCATAAATGCCAAAAGTTTCGGGTGTGGAACTCAATCAACTAGCACCAATGTTTTCAAAAATGACAATACCACATCAATTAGTGAAATCTAAACCACCTCCATGTCCGATGATGTAACAAAATTGCCACTTCAGGTAACGAACTATTGAACACTCCTCGAATAGCCACATATAGAGCACTTTAAATCTTGACCTTCACCTCATAAAGGCGAAAGACGGGAGATTAAAACAAAGCGTAATTTAGGTCAACAATATTTTACGGCAAAAGGCAAACACATTTTGGGTAGAAGCCTAAAGCCATTAACCAAACTGTAGGAGAAAGTGTTCCGAGAAAGTACCAAAAGTTAATCATCAACTGATATTTAACGAACATTGGAAGCTGGGATGATTCATATTTTACCTAAGAAAAGGGAAACAAAAATCAAATCTTTGCGTGGGCAGAGAAATCGCCGTTATCCATATAACTAACTATTTTGTAGAACTACAAACCGTTCGTGTCTAGGTATGCCAAAAATGTTTTCTTAACATATTTGGCGAAACACCACAATTCATTAAAACTGTAATTAAGAAAAAAATAAATGTCGTCACCGTCGCAATTCCAAGTGATAAACGAGGTAGGAAAGTTCCACTAAATAAACTTTCCGATGAAACAATGAAACAAGTGTTGGAACATATTAATAGCTTTCAACATTACAAAAGCCATTACACTCGTCGGCATACTGAAAAAAAAATATCTTCAGTCTGACTTAAATATGTCAATAATGTATAATTTGTACTGCGATAAATATGATACTCGTGTTTCATTAACAAAATATACAGAAATATTTAAAACTCAAAATTTAAAATTTAAAAAGCCACAGCTCGATGTCTGCAACAAATGTGCTGAGAATGCAAACTAAATGTCCCGAAAACGATGCTGATAAATCAAAACTATTATTGGAGAAGACAGATCATTTAGAACAGGCGGATTTATTTTGCATACGAAAGTAAAAGAGACGATCTCGGGGAAGCACCTATGTATAATGAGAGATATGATGCAGAATGCTTTATCAATCACAGCGGGTTGGGCCAGAAGATGTGGATTGGAAATTAATCCAACTAAAACAGAGCTGGTCTATTTTAATAGAAGATATAAATTTTCGGTAATGGTTCCAGTAAGTCTAAATGGAACTATGCTGACCCTTACTGATAAAGCGTGATTCCTTGGAATCCTTCTCGACAGTAAGCTCAGTTGGAAACCAAACACGCAAGAAAGAGTGAAGAAAGCCACTGTGGCACTCCATTCTTGCAAAAATGCCATTGGAAAAAAAAGGGGTCTGAAACCGGAGCTGATGCACTGGCTTTACTCGGCAATGGTAAGCCCCGTACTACTGTATGTTGTGAGTTTATGGTGACCAGCTCTGGAGAAATTATCATATAGGAACATAATGGTGAAGATGCAGAAAGCAGCCTGCTTGCTCTTTATTAGGGCGTTGAAAACGACCCCCACTAGTGCCTTAGAGGTTAAGCTGTACCTTCTCCCGTAAGTTGTCCCGGTCCAATACGGCCGCCCGGCTATCATCAATTTCGGGATGGAAGTGCCTGCAAAAAGCGCACTCAATTATAGCCAATTCTGTGAGGGATGACCTGGTGAATTTGGATTATATAACACTCCATTTGTGCTTTGGCAAGCGTTTTAGGTGACTCTTCTCTCTAGGGGTGATTTGAAGAATGGTCTCATTATTGAGACTGGAAGAGTTAAATTCTTCACTGACGGCTCCAAGCGCGATGGTAGAGTGGGCGCTGGTGTGTTCTGTGAGGAATTACATATAAGTTTATCTTTTCGTCTACCTGATTACTGCAGCGTGCACCAGGCTGAAGTTATAGCGATTGAAGAGGTCATGAACTGGTAGAAGCACTGTGTAATTTCGTTGACTGATATCACTATCTCTGTGTACACTCCGACGGCCATTCTTTCATGGGCTTCAGTTTCCCGTCAGGTGTCAAGAGTGGCGTTGGATTGTCACGCATTTCTTAACGGGATGAGTGAATACATCAATATCCAGTTGGTCTGGGTTCCGGGCCACTCTGACGTTAATGGAACATGCAGGGCAAACGAATTAGCAAGGTACGGTACGACTCCCCAAATGGAACTAGGGAGAGAATGTGTGGGAAGGCCTACGTCTAGGCTGAAAGCAGTAAGTCATTGAAAAGCAGTTGCCTTGCAAAATGCTAGGTGGCTCACTAGTCCGACTGGCAGAGTAACGTAGCAAGTACGGCCTGAGCTGAACTTGAAGCGATCCAAGATCTTGTTCACACTAAGGAAGCGTGATTTAGGTAAAATTGAAACGATACTTATACCGGACACTGCCTTTTCGGAGATCAACCGAGAAGCCTGGGTCTGGAAGCAAATGACTTCTGACAGAAGATATGATCAATTGGGCAAATACACTATGGTTAGATGGGTTTAAAAGGAGTTTAATGATGTCGGATCCTGTGGTATCACAATGGGCCCAAACTGCCTGCGATAGCAACAGCTGAAACCTAACCTAACCTTAATATTATCCTTAATAAAGATTGCGGTCCTGCTTCTAGATCTTTCTGTTGGGTGTAGAGCTGCATATTGGTATCCACGTATTTCGGCATACGAGGGTCTGGTAATGGGCAATTGTATTTCGAAATACTTCTAGCCATTCTTAAATGGTATGTCATTATTTTATCTAGTTAAGTTTGTTTGCACTAGAATTAATGCAATCAATTAGTTCTCTAGCTTTATTTGTCGCATCTGTTATTGTTTTATCTTGGCTGATTGGTGTATTTTTCAGTGTTCCTAGCCTCTGTTCTTATTTTTTTAGTAGTTCGCCCATAGATTCTAGTCATTGGTCCTGCGCAGCCAGGTGTGAATTGATAGCGTTTACCATCCGAGTATTTCCTGCAGGTCATGGTTATCCTGACACTTGGTGTTGACTTAAAATTTTTGTTCTGCTTCTCTTACTTTGGCGCTATTTAGAGGGATTTGTTTTGGGTAGGATTGCATCCTAGGATGAGAACTCTTATACTTGACGGATTTTTCACAGCGCACTTCACGCATCATGTCAATGCTCTTTGCGTTGTTAAATTTTAGAATGAAAAAGGGCATGCCAACTTTGGTTGTTTCTCTTTAACCGTTTTCGTTTTTAGGACGTTTTTGTTTAGTATGTTCACAGCATTTAGGATTTTCAATACATCCAGGCTAAGTTCAATTATTTTCTCGTTTGAGTATGTATGTTGCAGCCCCCTGGCCATTACTTTAATTGGTCGATTAGCTTTGTTTTCATAGGTGAAACATTCGATGTTTTGAGCAGTGATCGCATTTGATAACATTCTGTAGGTTTCTGGGAGAAGTGCAATCACTTTCTAAACGTTATTATTCAGTGCAGGGACTATATTTATCGCTTTCAACTATCGCTTCAATATTGATTATGTATTTCATATTCACTAACATTAAGTATGTTTATGGTGGGGATCGTATCTCTGTATGTATTGGTTGATTTTCTTGGTTGATTACGTTACGTGTATTAACTGGTTGCAGTGGTCTCTCTTTCGGTAGCAGTGATACATTTTTATGAACGTTTCGTTTTATTATTCCTTCGTATAAAACTCCTTTCATACGCCAATCCATCTTCATCTATGTCATAGGTAGCTAAAGTATTTTCTTTGACTTGGTTCTCATTTTTAATTATAGCAATTTATTCTTTAAGCTGTTTGGCTTCTTTGAATAGCTGTCCATTGAGTTGCATAAAGTTTTCTAACGATTTCTTCGTGGTGGTTTTCTTGGTTCACGTTCTCCATGCGTTCAGCATTTTCTAGGTGGTGATCTAGAGATTCTTGACCTTGGTATGAATGGGTTTCGCAATGGTTGGCTCACTACAGATAAAATCCGTTGCGCCTGCAGCATGTGAGGGGTGAGCATCTAGGGTAAAAATTCCATTTTGTTGTACACTCATTGCTTTAACGACTGGTTATTACAGTAGCTACCAACCTAACCAGCGAGATTGATAGTGGGTTAGTGAAGAGAACCACATTTGCTAGATTTTCGGTGTTCTAGCCAGAGCCTCGTTGGTTGATTAGGAAGGAGCACCACGGATAAGTGAGGTTGACATTTGGGCTTGGTGTATAGACCTTCTAGACCAACAGAACATTTATCGCATGCAAATTCAAAACATCACAATATTTGATTTTTTTACGAATTTGTCTTTAAATTTAAGGATCTTCCGCAACAAAAATTAAATAAAAAATAAAATCGAGAGGATAAGCCTAGCATAGCGAAATATTTTAAATATTACCACTCTTACGTGTGTGCTATAAAACACAATTTTCTGTTTTTAATTTGAACAGTTAGTTGTCTTAAATAAATCATTTCTTGGCAAAATTACAAAAACCCAAAGATAAATTTCGAACGCCGCTTCCAGCTATTCCATTTGCAAAATTTAATTAAACCCAACCCAATTTTACCTATATAGTGTTTATTGTGCTAAAGTGAAAACTCATTTCTTCACATTAAATATTTGAATTTTCCGAAACTAAAAACATAATTCCATCGTCTTCCAATTCACAAGAAAGTTGGAAAATTACACCAACAGCAAAATAAATTTTCAATTAATAAACTGATCGAAATTTGTTGTTGTATATACACTTCTACATACTGTTATATAACTTAAATGCTTTCTGTGTGTAATATTAGCTTTTTGTACATCCGAAAGTTTACATTTTCACAAGAGATAATTTTTTGCTTTTCAATTTTTCATTTCTCTGAATTTTGTATATAACATAAGAAAGCTTATTTTATTCCTTCCTTATTAAACGGATATTATTGTTGTAGATGATTTTTTTTTACATATTCCTGCCTGGCTGTATATAGGCCTGGAGGTAAAATATTTGGTTTTGATTTCTATACACAAAAAAAAAAATAGAAATTGAATAGCACAAAAAAAATTATAAATATGTATGTAGGTATATATACGTATATAGAGATGGTACATACTCGTATGTAGGTACCTAAAAAAATTAAAATTTCTATCTAAATAAAAATCCATTCTCTTATTTAGATAATCCACGTTTATATTTACACTTAAGAATATATTATGTATTATATGAGATTATATTTTTTATATAAATTTCCAAAAAAATAAAACTTTGCAGTATTAAATATACAAACATTACATATTTGAATTTCATTTAATGAAATAACAGCAAAAAGCTTAAGGTGTATAAAATGAGATATGGCAGATGTGTAACAGAATAATGAGGAGAAGTACAATTTGAATTGGATTCAGATTTCAAATTAATTTTTATGTATAAGTAAGGTGTAAGTGCGATATGCTGTAAAGATGGAATCTCTTTCAAAATTAAAATGAATTAAATTTTTTTTTATGTTCTACCTTTTAGAAGCCCTCGACTGTAGGAATTTGGATATTGTATAAAGTTATACACATAATAAATTTTGAAAATGTCAAAATTCTTGTTATTTATATGTGCTTAGCGTGGGATTTATTAGTTCGGAGCTTTTTAGATTCCAAAGCCCATTTTAATAAATCCGATTTCAATAGTAATCATCTAGCTTTGTTAATCGAAATTAATTTCACACTAGCTGTTGCCCGGAACTTCGTTCGCGTGGTCTACAATTTAATGCGATATTATATTTAGTACCTGTACCCGGCATGCAGTGCAATGCCACTCATAGAACGAAAGTATTTGTACTTTAATTCTATTTATTGAAGTATTTTTTGATACACAATAATTTTTAATTTTTCTGTCTGGTGCATGCTTACTCGAGTAAATCAGAAGGGTTTCCGACACTTATGCAAATTTAGTGCACACACCTGTAGCGATTATTGCTATGATTTGTTGGTAAAATTTGCAAGTGCGAGTGACACTGGAAACTGCAAACGTTTTAATTTGAATCATATGTCTGTGTGAATTATTGGGATGCATGGTAGCAGTCCATCTTCTCCTTTAAATTTTTCATTTAAAATTGTAGCTTTAGTGATACTCATTATTGTGCCGAATTCTCTACACTACGTACAAATGGATCCCAAACAGTGGTTGAAAAAAGAGAACGTTTCTATAAATTAAAACTTCAATACCCGGACTTTACGAATCAAGCTCAGAGATGGGCGATTACGTGTCATCTACTAAATTTTACGTTATTGCGTAGACAACTTGTCGACAACGTAGAAAACTGGTCGACAATGTAGAAAACGTCAACTAAACGTAGACAACGTCGACAACCAATTGTAATTCCGCCATTAGTGATTAAATGTTCAACATATTTTTAACTTGCGTTAACATATTTCCAAGTTACATATTACATCGCCTGAAAAGTTCCCGGTCAGACACATAGATGGTGCCACAAATTTAAAACCCATATAATTTTTAAATTCTACCAACCTTTAAACGACAAGTATGAAAATTGCATTACATTCATTAGTTTACAAGTTACAGTTGTTTTAGTGATGCTACTTTTGTTAATTTAAGAACAATGGATTAAAGAATTTTGTGTGTTGATTAAACACTGTTTTTTGACGGGAAAAAATACCGTTCAAGCAAAGCAGTGGCTTTGACCGTACAACCACCGATGATGCACCATGCTTTGGACGCCCAATTAGGCTGTGACTCCAGAAAAAATAAAAAAATTCACGAAATTGTTTAGAAAAACTGAAGTACCATGAGATAGCTGACATTGTCCACGAAAAAAATTGCTCTTTCACCAAGACAATGCACCATGTCACAAGTCGATCGCAACAATGGCAAAATTTCACGAATTGCACATTGAATTGATTCCTCATCCACCGTATTCACCAGATTTGGCCCCCAGGGCCAAGTGATTAGGGTCAAGTGATTCCCTCCAAGCTGGTGGGAAAGTGATTTGACTCCAATGAAGAAGTGATTGCCGAAACTAAAGCTTATATTGAATACAAAGTTAAATCGTTCTACAAAAAAGGCATCAAAATGTTAGAGAGGCGTTGAACTGATTGTCGTGCTCTAGTAGGAAATTATGTTGATGAGTAAAATGTATTTTTCCCCCAAAAATTGTGTTTCTTATACTCTATACCTCACACCACTTTTTTTCTTTAATAATGTGTGCTCGTCATCGATTTTTTGTCTAAATTTTCAATACACTAATATGGAGGTGGGTTCATAACAGATAAATGTATCTAATTGTTTTGAACCAAAATATTCAAGATATTTACATCTAAATTTTAAACTTAGTTCAGATTTGACAATAGCCGATGTCGACATTGATAAATTTTAATTAAGTTAACAAATTTTAAATGAACCCCTGACACGATTTATTTGCGCCATCCTTGAAGGAAGGAATGATCCTTGAACCTACCTTTAATTTTGTTAGTCGGAAAACTAGACAAAAAATTGGCGTGAGACTCACAGTCTAAATGATTTACTAAACTAAATAAAATTAGCGAATTAGCATAAAATTTCAGTGCATTGTGTTTTACTCCTTCTATTGATAAGTGGTATGCACTAATATGAAGTTCGATTATACTTTGAGCCTGACGCAGACTATTTTGTCCAAATTTCCGACTAACTAAATTAATGGTTAATTCATACAAGTCGTTGAGAGATAACACAAAGCAAATCACGTCTGATGTTTAATTAACATTTATTTAATAAAGTAAAATTTATCAATTTATAAACATTGTTTCGAATCGGCTATTGATAAACGTGAACTAGGTTTGCAGGTTCAAATCTCAAGCATGTTTTGGTTTCTGAAACTTAGAGCCACGAATCGATAATTTTTAGGAACTAACCATCAGTTTAGTCAGTCGAGAATTTAGGAAAAAATCGGTGTCACGCACACGGCTTAAGTCAGTAATTTAGCCGAAAAATAGCACAGTATTAGATATTTTAATTATGTGTGCCTGACGTCGATTTTTTGTCATAAGCCGTAGCTTTTTAATTCAATTTTTCGAGTACGCGAAGAGGTAAGTAACACTTTCTAAAGCATGAGGTAGATAACACAGTCCTCTGCGTATCACAAAAAATATTCATCAACAAAGTTAGATAGTTTTCTTGTAATATTCTTGTTCTAAACAGTTCCATTATTATACAGAACTGTTGAGAATAACGATATTACAAGAAAACTATCGAACTTTTTCAATGGATTTTTTCTGTTATGCAATTTCATCTAAGATACAGAGTGGGCCATCTGTTGGTCCTTTTTCAATCGATGAATTTTAGTACTTAATGCTATCAGTTCTAAAAAATTCTTTGACATATGAAAAGTCAAAAATATGCAATTTATCATCATTTCTTTCGATTTTGGGGAGCGGAGAATCCTCACGTTATTCAGAAAGCAGAAGTTCATCCTCCAAGAGTCACTGTTTGGTGTGGTTTATGGACTAGTTCATTGAGCCGTTTATCTTTGAAAACGAACTGGAAAATGTCGAAATTGGATGAATTTCGTGTCAACGACCTTTAGTTTCAACAAGACGGAGCGAGATGCCACGCAAGTCGTGCAACAATCCATTTATTGTTAACAAAATTTGCTGATCCCATAATTTCAAGAAACGGTGAAGTTCCTTGGCCACCAAGAAGCCCGGTTTTAACACCACTTAATTATTTTTTGTTGGATTATTTGAAAGGTAAGGTGTATGCTAATCATCCACAAACAATTCAACAACTTAAAAACAACATTCGAGCTGAAATTGAGGTCATTGAACCGCTTTTATTGGAAAAAGTCATCGACAATTTTGATGTTCGGATGCAGGCCTGTAGACGAAGCCGAGGTGGACATATGAACGGTTTTGTTTTTCATACATAAATAGGATAGAACCACCTTTCCTTATCAATAAAAAATTTTGACTTTTCATCCCAAATTGTGTGTTTTATTAACAAATGAATAAAGGACTAACAAATGGCCCACTCTGTTTTTAACAAAAAAAATGACATTTAATTTTTAATTTGGCAAAATTTGTGTTTAGTTCATGCTAGTCATTGATAGATGATTCTAATATTCAGAAATCAAATTATGTTTGATATGCCGTTCTAAACTGCAAAATTGGTTCAGATTTATCAATCTCCATATACAAATATTTTGGTAATTATTAATGTTAATTTATTTAGTAAATTTTAAGTAAACCTCATATTTTGTGTCATTTTAAACAGCTGGAATGAGCTAACCATCAAATTAGTTAGTCGGAAATTTAAACTAAAAAAAGTCGGCGTGATGCACATAGTATGAACGTTATTTTCAGACTTAATACAAATTTTTATTAAACAAGCCTCATAACATAATAAAATGTTCGCTTGAAAATCATAATTAAGAATTTAAAGTTCAAATTCGAACCATGTATATTTTGTTGACCTCTACCGAGATTTGGCCGAATTAAAAAAATATGGAGTTGAATTGAACTAACAATGTTTTGTTACTTGCATTTTATTCATGCATAAATTAGCTGTTGTATTTCGAATGAATTATACCAGCTAATAATTTACGTCTTTCTATATCACAATAAAAACTTATTTCACCCCTTGGATAAGAAGATGATTACCTGTTAGCTTAACAGTTTGTGAGACTAACTACCAAAATCTAGAAAAAATAGTGAGAAAATTAAGATTTTAATATCATTTCTTAGGTTGTTGACGTTGTCTACATCGACATACGACGTCGACAAGAACGCAGAAAATCGCTATGTAATCTTCGTTATAGATTACGTGTCGACAACTGCGTAGATTACATTACGTAATCTACCTCGCCCAACCCTGATTCAAGCTGTTTATTCTAATGAAAGCTTAAAAATTGAAAAAAAAACTTAGATGTTTTATAACAGAGAATTCGATACTTAAAATAAAACCGTGACAGCGATAGTAGACGCAAATGATCAGCTCGTTTCCGATTCTGCTGAAATTGCTAACTTATTAAATTATCATTTTGTTAATGTATCTACTATCAATCAAGATTCGTTCATTAATGTTATAGCTCCACATTTCAGCACTTATCTAAAACACGAGAATTTACCTGCACTTGATATTGCTAGAACAGGGCTTTTTGGAGGTTACTAAAATAATAAAAAACTTAAACAAACATGGGGCTTCAGGATATGATAAAATTTCGTTGAAATTCTTGCAAAAGGCCTGTCATACCAATAAATGTTAGATTTATAAATGAGGTCCATTAATAATGGGATTTCTATATAAATCGGGTGATAAAACACAATCAGCAAACTATCGACCAATTTCAGTGCTTAATGTGTTTTCTAAAATATTCAAAAAAATTATTGTACATAGAATAAAACTTTAGTTCGGCACGCATAGAATATTAAATAAATACACTGGGCTTGAATCGCAAATTTTTTTTTGTGACAAGCTAGGCACCCAGCCGGTAACCCTAATTCAAGTATGTCGAATTCAATAGTTCTAGTCCTATTTCAAAGTTAGTCCCCATTTTTGAGATATCGCTATCGATATGTTTGGCTCTGAGTCAAAATTTGTCAAAATATACACTCATTCTCACGTTGATAGCTTTTGAACCAATAATATTTTCGTTTTGCATTCTTCAGCAAAGTTGTTGCGCAAGGCAAGACAAACAATTTTACCGAACATTTTTGTGCTATTTTTCTTTTCACTTCGTCGAAAAACACTTTTTTTTATCATTTTTTGTCCATTTATTGTATTTAAATCGATTGGAATCGTTCGAATAAGCATCGCATCGACAAATATAGATTCGGAGTACGGGATTGATAGCCTCCACGAAATATTCATAAATGGATACGGGCGTACTCTGGGCAATGTTTTGTAGAACGAACGGTTTCGGTACCCAATCCCTTCGTAGTAGTGAAGCAGAATACCTACTTAGTCAACCAAAACTATGCAATGGTACAAACAAAAGGAAATAATACCCCAGGTGGTACACCAATATCAACATTAATAAATCCACTCTCTGTGGAGGCTGGCCCTATGGATTCTGGGGAGGGTCATCTATTGCATTATCTGGGAACATCGAATCCGTTCCAGAGCAGATTAAATTTACAAAGATCACCGATAAAGAAAAATAGAAGCAAATCGGTAGGTGACCGAGCTGATACTTTTCTAACGCTATACCTAGACAAACATTACACGAAATAAGTGATACCACCGAAAATTTTACTTTGCAAATAGCCGAATCTAGTAAAACAACTATTGACCGAGAAAAGGAGAATATGAATCTCTTGGCGAGGCTAGAGCATATGGAGCAATTATTTGCCAAGCTTAGCGAAGAAGTTGAGTATCTAAAGCAAGAAAATGAAAACCTAAAAATGAATCGAGATTCAAAAGAAGATTACGATATAGGAAGCATTGAACTAGACAAACCCATCAATTCCACTGATGTAGATGAATTACAAAGAGAGGCGGACTGGATCTTAAAGAAGAAAAAACAGTCCAGGAAGAGTAAGAAACGAAAACCTGAATCGTCACCTGATGCTGATCAATTAAATGGTAGGGGACAATCTAGCCCAGATTCAAACGATGCTCTACCCAAAGCCAAGCAACCAAAAGGTAGTAAATCTATCAAGAACATTACACCAAATTTGGTGCAACCGAAAGAAAAATCACCCCCAACAATAAATATTGTGGGTGTAACCAGTCACCCAGAAACTCAGTCACTGATGTAATCGGTTACTGACAAAGACTATAAGGTAACAGCGTTAAATAATGACGTTTGGAAAATTAATATTCTGGACTCAGATACTTATAGAACCATATCTATGAAATTGAATGCTGAAAAGTATCAGTGGTTCACTTACGAAAACAAACAGGCCCGACCTATAAAAGTCATGGCAAGAGGTTTGCATCACACTTGCTCAAGCAAAGAAATAATGGAAGAGTTACAAAATAAAGGTCTTAAAATACTAGATGCTGTAAATATTGTTAAAAAAGAGAGAACAGAAATTCATGAAGGAAACCAAATTATCAGTAAAAGGGGACTCCCTCTTTTTATGCTAGTATTTGACAACAAAGAGAATGTTTAAAACATTTATGGAATAAAAGGAATTCTTCACATGAAGGTGAAAATCGAACCAATGAGGAGAACCACAACACGCATACCCCAATGCAAGAAATGCCAGGCATTTAATCACACCCAAAGATATTGCGGCCTGGGTCCAAGATGTGTAAAATGCTCAGGTAATCATTTTACCCAGGCATCAATAGGAAGAGATGGGCCAGCCAAGTGTACAAATTGTAAGGGCCAACATCCGGCTAATCATCAAGGCTGTGAAGTTGCCAAACAACTGCAAAAATTAAGAGATAAAACAAGAAATCAACTGCAAAAGCACGAAAATCGTAGGGTTCAAATATCAAATCAGATGAATCAAAACCCACAGCCAAGCAATGCTGGGCAAAGAAGTTCATTTGCGCGGGTAGTGAAAGGTTTGGATTCAACCAAACATATGGGCTCTGAAAGTAACCAAATTATGGAAAACATTATGAACAGAATTGCAGCTAGTACAAAGCGGCTAGATGACCAAAGTCATCTGAACAACATGATACTTGTTCAACTGAAGAAAATGCAACTCCCTCAACGCAATCCAACAAAAAATGTTAAGTAAGAACACAACTTTCAAAATAGAAATCTGGAATGCGAATGGGATTATGCAAAACTGAAAGCCACCTAGTTATTAAATCTTTGTTTGTTAAAATACGGGATTGTAACTTATATCACTCCATGCATCCAAGCGGAAAGAGCAAAAAGTGGTTCGACATTACTAATAAAAGAAAATATAAATCACTATTTAGAATCAAATATCGAAGAAGAAACAATGCAAGTCACTATTTTAAGGATCCAAATTAAACACAGACAGCTTACTGTCTCTGAAATATATTGTCCTCTTCGGCATAACTTGAAAAGGGAGGACTATATAAAACTATTTAAATCACTTGGACGTGATTTTATTATTGGAGGTGACTTTAATGCGAAAAACATCAAAATTTGAATTTTACTCTGGTGGTTCCCCAACATACTGGCCCAGTGACGGAACGAAGGTACCTGACCTAATAGACTTTTATGTAGCAAGAGGTATATCCCAGAACTACATTCACATTGAAGACAGTAATTCTCTAGTATCGGATCATTCCCCGGTTATCATGACAGTCAGTGAAATTGTAATTCAAAGGGAGAGTGCACCCAGATTAACAAATTCAAGAATAAACTGGGATCTCTTTCGTGAGGTATTGGAGGGAAAAATCAATCTTTAGGTGCCGATAAGAAATCCCCACCAGTTGGAAGATGAATTTGAACAACTCAATGAAGTAATTCACTATGCTGCTTTGGCAAGTACCTCCATTATACAAAATTAGAAGATGCTTAACATATCCTACCCAATGAAAGTTAGATAGTTGGTAAAACATTAACGACGGGCACGTAAAACCTGGCAAATAACTAGAACACCGAAGAACAAAACAATTCTTAACAATTTAGGTAACAGTCTCAAATCTCTTCTTAAAGAAGTTAAAAATGCATCAACCAACAGATATCTAGTTAGCATAACCGATGAAAAAAATTCTGATTATTCTCTGTGGAAGGCGACGAAGGGACTCAACAGACCCAATTTCAAGTGCCTTCACTTAAAAAGGAGGATGGAACCTAGGCAACATGTCCTAAAGAGAAGGCTGATCTGTTTGCGGATTATCTCGAGGATACCGTACAACCACTACTAAGGCAAACGGATAATGAAAATATAATGTCAATCCAAAAGCTAGATGATTTTGATAAACGCCCAGTAACTCTCAAAGAATTAAAAGAAGAAGTGAAAAGCAACATGAATGTTAAAAAAGCCCCAGGATATTACTTGCCAAATAATCAAGGCTCTATACCATAGATAAAGGATTTCGTAAGCTATTACACATAATCAATGTAAGCTTTCGGTTAAAATATGTTCCGTGTCAATGGAAAATAGAAGAAGTAATCATGATAGCAAAACCTGATAAACCACCTAACGATAAAAAATCATACAGGCCGATTGCATTGCTGCCAATTATGCCAAAACTCTTTGAAAAATTATTACTAAAAGACTTAAACCAATAATTGAGGACTGGCAACTAATTCCTCCACATCAATTTGGATTCAGGGAAAAGCACTCCTCAATTGAACAGGTGCATAGAATCATCAACGTTATTGAAAGAACGTTAGAACGCAAAAAAGTATGCTTCAGCATATTTATGGACGTCGCCCAAGCATTCGATAAAGTTTGGCACAGTATGAACAACAGATGAAGGAACCATAGCCACCTTTGCAGATGACACAGCAATCATATGGCGATTGGAAGTAACGTCGCTGATGCAACGAACAAACTTCAGAAGATTACCAATGAGGTTTGTAACTGGACTAAGCCCTGGAGAATTATGCTTAATGAGACGAAATCCACGCATATTAACTTTACATATCAAAAGGCTTCACATCTACCGATAGTAAGTAACTCACGACCGGTGCTATATGCAAACAAAGCTAAATATCTGGGCATGACTTCCGATGCCAAGCTCGAGTGGAGAGAGCATGTCAAAAAGAAAAAAGAAGAACTTAATATTAAGTAGAGACAGCAGGTAGAGACTCTGAGCTTACAATATATAACAAGCTGCTGCTATATCGGCAACTACTGAAGCCGATATGGACCTACGGTATTCAACTCTGAGGATGTACTAAGCAAACAAACGCCAAAATGATACAGACGTTTCAAAATAAGGTTCTCCGTAGCATCATAAATGCTCCGTGGTACACAAGAAATGAAGACCTTTACAGGGACTTACAGATGGAATACATCAAAGATGAAATAAAAAAGCACGCCGCCAAACACGAACTAAGGCTCCAGGAACATGGAAACCCCTATATTCTCCATATGATAGATAACTCCGTCGTTGAAAGAACACTTCAAAGAACGAGGCCACTTGACGTAGTAAACATACCAAATTAAAATTATATTTTAATTAGGTTTAATTAATTTTGGGACTAACCATTGGGTTTGACCCCAACAAATCAGAATTGTTTAAGAAATGTAAAATTTGTAAATGCGAAAGATAAATTGCTAGATGAGCACAGTCTCAGTTGTAATTAATAAAGAAAGAAAAAAAGTGTGCTTATCTTGGTTGTACGAAGGATGTTCTAGAAATATTAGTCAGATCTATGGCCAAGAGCTTATACTGGTCTGTGGAACGATAATATTGAAAGTTTGCCGTTCAACGTATGCCTTGGGGTGGTTTTTGTCGTATTTGACCCTGTTTTTGGCAAGAGAATTTTTTCAAACTAAGTGTGATTCATGACCAAGCAAGACCAAAAATATTAGTCACCTTTTTGCTTTTCAATAGCCGCATACAATATTCAGTACCGGATGAACAGTTCTGCAAACTACAAATAAAGATCGCGAATACTGGCGATCGGTTTGCCCAATGCATGTTGCCGAAACAAAGCTTTGAACTAAAATTTGATTATATATTGTATAAAATCCATATCTCAGGTGAAGCGTTTCAAAGCACCACAAATTCTACTATGTGGCCAGCAGGACTATTTGACAACGAATTTGATTGAGGTCAACAAAGCCGGTTTTCCAGTCACTCCATACGCACCACCTAATCCAGGAGCAAATTTTAAAGCTGGGAAGAATAGTGCAACACATCCGGAATGTAATCATGATACCTAACCTTTTCATATCCACGAAAGACTACGAAACATATATTTTACTTTCAAAATGTAAATAAAATGTCTTTTTTTTAAAGAAAGTATTAATTGTCCATTGGATTTAATGTACCTTTGAAGGTCAATTAATACCTCCAAGTCAACCTGTCCACTGACATGGACGGTGGATTGGCACTGAATTCTACACTCCAACAGAGGGTCTTAGTTGTGTTTTTTAACATGACTTCGTAATCGATGATGAAAATTCGCTTTGCATCCAGCCTCTGGTGGGATTCGAACCCAATACCTCTCGGTCCAAGTGCAGAAGCTTTAACCACTACACTACTTTTCCGGTAAAAAGGCAGATCAATTTCTTCTAAGGCAGCTCATTTTCATATTTTTTAAAACACTTTCACATTTTTATCGTGAAACATCAACGATAAAATCTTAAGTTCGGAATTTTTCCCTAGTCACTATGTGGTTTATAGATGGCATCACTCACCCCTGACAAACATAAAAAACCGGTGGTGGAGTACTCATAGCCGTCGATACGCCACTTCCTAGTTAATTGGTATAGATTTAACGAATCGAACGATCGAGCAATGGTGTGTTTAAACAGCCATCAACAATAAGTCAATACGAATTGATACGGCGTATATTCTACCTGATCCAATCAAATATTAGTTGGACTTATGATGAAAAAACGAACGAAATTATGCCTCTAAACGTGAATTCGGATAAGGAGTATTCATACGTTTCGAGTATTCATATGTTCTAAAAATAGTAGTCACATCTATGGCCAAGAGATTATAGTAGATTGAGAAATGGAAACATTGAAATTTTTCCTTCAACGTGCGGTGGTTTTTGCCTATTTAACCCTGTTATTGCCAAGAGAATTTTTAAAACTGTGTGTGCATCTTGATAAGACCTAGCATGATTTAAAAAACGATAGTATCCGCTATGACCAAGAGCCTATAGTGGTTTGTGGAATGGAAATATTGAAGTTTTGAAAAACGTGCAACTCGCTTCTATACTAAAAATATTCCAGCTTCCTTCTCACTGGTCTGATATGAATATCACGAAAATCACAGCAGCTGATGAAGGTATAAGGAAGCAACATCCATACAAAAAATACCAAACTGATCGACATCAACAAAGACCACCTAAATTGCTCGACGCTCCCCAGCCACAACCAAGGGGAAAATTCTTATCGCCAGCCTAAACCACAGACACCACCAAATTTTAAAAATGTTGGTGAGATATACCTGTGGATAATGAGAAACTTCAGAATCCTTAAGTAACTAGAATACAAGTGGGCCCTATACTACTTAAGTTCCTAGTACTTCATGATTGTTTGAAATTCTGCCTCAGATTCCGAACTATTGGTATAATAATGCGCGGCTCTATCAGGCTTCCGCCTGATTTAAATTCTCATTTAAATGGAATGGAAATTGGTACCCATGTAAATATTGGGCCTGATTGTAATACCCCGCCAATGATCCCACAGATAGATTCCCAAATAACCGGCAACCAGCGAAAAACCTTTTCGGAGGTTTATATTCCATATAGACTACCATATAAATGGAAAGCAAAATTTTCTGGTTTACTAGCAGGCAAACTTGGAAGTGTAACCGAAATTTCGGTAGAAAATTTCATTTTTTGTATAGAATATCTGGTCGCTAAAAATTGTATTCCCAAGGGCCGACTTACAAATAAATTTAAATTTCTGTTAGATGTTTCATGACAGACCATCAGATCACGATATTAAACATTTCATAGATGGAAGAAAACAGAAATTCAAGGAATCGTTTGCAGATTTCTGTAATGAAATTATAAACATAGTCTTACACGTCTGAAATCTCCTCTTTTTGATAGAGAAATAATGAAGATCATGCGAAAAAATACGCGTGGTGAGTTACAAGCGCATTTGGCTAAACAACATTTTACTTCATCAGTAGAGTTTGTTCACAAGCATCCAGGCAGAAGACACATGGACAAATATGAATTTGATCGGTATACAATACCGGTGATATAGCTGCGTTTAATCATACTCGTGTGTGACCAAGTAGCTCAGCCAACCATCGTACAAACGAAATTCAAATCCTACTCCATGCTGAAACTGCAAAAAATTGGACCATCGTTTCACTGATTGCGATATACCACCAAGCTGAATTTTCTGCTATAAGCGTGGAACAGGAGGCGTTTTTAAACACCACAGACTTATCTGAATTTACTGTACTTTACATAAACTCCCTACATATATCTAAACGGCTAGTTGCGTCCCTTTTACTTCCTTCTTTACTAACAACACTCATTTATGCTTCAGTAAACCTCACTCCCCGTACCCTTAGCTCTAGTCTGCCCGGTATGACCGCTTCGAATTTTTCCACATAAAAATAATTATTACTTGATTAAGATTAAGAAATACAGACAAAATAGATACATCTTTTACTTGCCATTGCAACATCGACCCAGAATGTGACCCAGAACACTAAATAACACTTGAATACAAAACTTTGATATAATGATAGATCACTAAACATTAACCGGTTTAAATCCGCGTTACTAGGAGTGGTACAACATTCACACCACAATATAGCCAAGTTCAAATTAAAGCTTTATTTATTCCTTAGATTAAATAAATTCTTTAATAAATCCTTTTTGTTTAATCTTTCTTAATGTTGTACCTGTCGTTGTCTAACCTCAAGCAGTGCTCTTTTCATGTTTTCGTGATTTTCGTTTTGTTAGCATAATTTTAATGACATTTTTCTTTGTCTTATGTATATCGTCTGGCATATTCGTCTGTAACAGAACTAGCTGATTTGAAATTTTGTTGCGGATTTAATTTGATGCGCTTCATAAAATATTACTTAAAAAGACGTTTACGAACCATTTGGTTGTAAATTAATTTTTCTATAATTTTGCGTCAAACGAAAATTCGTGCATATCATTAAAACGTGTTCAGAGGTGTCCAAAATTGTGTTTAATTTAGAATTTTTCAGTTAAAGTAACAGAATTATATATAGAAAATATGACGGCGCTAATATAAACTAAACTTGATAAATAGCTATAAAATCACCCCTAATAAGCTCGCCCACACCCCTATATAAATAAAATCAGTTAAATATTATTTATCTGCGTAATGAAAAATATAGCGCGTATCGAGATTCAAATATCGATTACATAAATTTAAAATACTCATTTCCTCAACTGTGCCCCATAAAATCTTGAATCCGCATTCATATCTCCCACCCCGCCAAATTTATTAAATTAATTGAATGGAAAGCTTTTGCCGTGATAAAGGCAAACAAAAATACGTAATACGCAGTAATTGAAATAAATCATGGAAATGTACCGTATCGCATACACATACAGATATAGAAACGCCAAACTAATAAGATGATAGTGAAATCTTTGATTTTTTGTGTTTAGTAAGCAAAAAGTATAATATTAACCATCACCCCCCTGAATATGGTCGTACCTATTATGTAGTTATATATTCAGCAAAGTTCTTATATATAAGATGATTTTCATTTCTCATGTTTTTCGGATTTAATTATTGAAATACAAAACTTTTCCCAGAGTTAGATGGAAAAATGGAGAAAGCACACACACACACATAAACAGGTTAATAGTTTCGTTTTCCATTTCGCTGCAGATAGCAAACTAGTAACTAAATAGGTACCAGAGCTACGTATATTACTAATTATATCTCCTGTTCTCTAATAATATTAATTAGAATATTTCACATATAAGAAGCAAACATACATAACGAGTAAAAAACATCATAAAATTCTATAATTTTTATTAAAAATATGTGAACTTTTATGAAAATATACAACTTTTTTAATTACCTGAGTCAAAAGTTTTACTTTTTTGTGAGCTTCAGCAATTTCTAGTTTTTTTTTTTTTTTTTGCAAACACACTCATACTCATAATAGTAATAATAATAATTTGATTTGAGATTTGAAATAATGATGAAGGCAACTAATAATAGGATTTTCGTTTAGTTTTCTAAACGTTTCCATATATAATTTAAGCTGATGAAACTACTTTGCTATCTACTACTCACTCGCCGTTATAATACTCGTATGAATATATTCGAACGAGTACTTTGTGCCAGGTATTTTGGTAGGTATGGTTAAGTTACGAAAAGTACATTCTCGTAATATCGTCTGTGATGGAAATATAATACACATAATATAGATAAAATTGGTGAATAATATTTAAGGGGGGTGGATGATGACTGGACTGATTTACACGTGTCCCTCGTATAATGAAAGGCAATCGATTATCCTTGGTTACGTTTGATCTGATTGGAAATGTATTTTGTGTCTGATAAAAAAAACCGAATTAGTAAATTAAATGATGAGTGTAATATGAATTTTATTAACTATTAGACTGTAATATACGTTTGATGTTTTTATTATTTTCGATGGCAGACGTGTAATGTGATGTTGATGAAGTTTTTTTAGGCAACATGGGTATTGTATTGGGTGTAGAAATGTATTTTCGAACTTTTTTAGTGAAATAAAAGATATTAGTTTGCGTAGAAAATGAAAAAATGATTTATTGAAAGTATGCTCCTGTGGAAGCTTCCTTCCCCAACGGAAGAAGTCTGGTTGTTTCGAGGCGATCCAGTCATCGACCCATTTTTGACGTTTTCATATGAAGTGAAGTGCTGCTGTGCCAGGTATGATTGTATCGACCGGAACAAGTGGTAACCAGAGGGAGAAATATCTGGTGAATACGGTGGGTGGGGTAGAATTTCCCAGTTCTGCCTGTCCAAGTAGTTTTTTTGGTTTTTGGTTGTTGTCATGTTGTAAAATAATCTTATCATGCCTTTTGTCCCATTCCGGTCGTTTTACACAGCTAGAGCTTGCTTTAAAGCCATCAGTTGTCGTTGATAAACTTGCCCCGTAATGGTTTCACGATCATTCAGCAGCTCATATAATAAGCGACACATGGTGGAGCACAGTCGGCGATGTGCGTGTATTTTCACGTAATAGTGGAGTAGACTGTATCTTCTTTTAATCGTTTATATCCAGGGAACGCAATTTTATTTTATTTCCACTTCTGCGTGCGACAAATTTTTATTGTGTGATGTGTTTATCGTACAAAAATTTTTCTTATTAATGTTTAGTGATTTTTTCCTTTCGTGCGTTGCCATATTTGGTAATGCAGTTTCTTTCCTATTGTACATCTATTACAATTTTTGTTTATTGTACTTTACTATTACGACACACGTAAATGTCAAAATGAAACTGCAAATAAATAGGTTGAGGGTCGATCTATAGGTTGAGGGTCGTTCCAGGTCGATTTATGTTTTTACGTTGAGAAATGATTTGTGCTAGGTGCCAACATACCGGCCCCGTTGAACCAATCGGTTCAAAGATCAGGAACTAATCGTCGAATCATCATTCGCAACAGGTAGTATACATACTTTGTGGATTGATCGTTTCATCTCGCCGGATTTTGTCTTAAGTGTTACGACTCGTACTTTTCCGTCAGACCCCGGATGAGTTTTTATGATTTTTCCAAGAAGCCATTGGTTTGGTGGTGAATTGTCATCTCTCACGATGACTATATCGTTAATTTTAATCGATCCTTGCTGCTCTTGCCATTTTTGTCTTACTTGAAGTGACGTCAAATACTCAACATGAAATCGTTTCTAAAAATGCTGGGATAATTGCTGGACCATTTGCCAACGTGTTAAATGTGTTGGTTTGAGATTGGAGATGTCTTCCTCAGGAATTTTGTTAGCAGCATGCCCGATTAAAAAATGAGACGGAGTTAAAATATCGATATCGTTGGAGTAGATGGAACATATCGGTCGGGAGTTTAGAATTGCTTCAACCTCTGCTAATAGCGTATGCATCTCTTCGATTGTCAAAATCGTCTACCCAATTACTCGTTTTAAATGATGCTTGGTGGATTTGATACCGGCTTCCCATATTCCTCCGAAGTGTGGAGCACTGGGCGGATTAAAGTTCCAAGAAATTCTCTGCCTTACCGAGTAGTTGGAGTTTTCATTCGATTTTTTTATCAATCTATGGAATTCTGCCCATAATTGATTGTCCGCCCCAACGAAGTTCGTCCCATTGTCGCTGTAAATTTCCTGGCTGATTCCTCGCCGTGCAATAAATCTTTTGAGGCCACCAATAAACGCGTCGCTGGTCATCTCCGTGATAAGTTCTAGGTGAACCGCCTTGGTTCCGAGACATATGAATAAACATATAAATGCCTTATATGTTTTTTGCCCACGTCCTTTGCGTAAGTAAATAGGGATTGATCCGGCATAGTCAACTCCGATTCTCATGAATGGACAATAAACTCTACCCGGCATCGTGGCAAATTTCCCATTAGCTGTGTTTGCGTTTGCGCTTTAAATCTCGTACAAATAACGCATTTGTTGATGATTTGTTTTGCCTTGTTCCTGCCTCCTGGGATCCATACTTGTTGTCTCGCAATAGATAAGGTTAGTGTCGCACCTGCGTGTTTGTTGTCTAGATGTACTTCTTCGAGGAGCAGTGATGCGATTCTTGATTTCGCATGTAAACTTACCGGATGCTTTATGGAGAATGGAATCTGGCTATTACCTAATCTCCCGCCTACGCAAATAATCCCACGTTCATCATTGAATGGAGCTAGAATTTACATCTTTTGGATAAAATTGGTTCTGTTCGTATTTATAAATCGTATGAGTAGCATGGAATATTTCTTCTCGTTTTAAATAAATGCTACTCGTTCTGGTGCCTTTAGGCTTCCTGCAATTCGTTATAAATCGAAAGATAATTGAGAGCACCTTTTGTAACTTTCGAAATGAGGAATATCTTCCAAATTGGTCGTCGATCCAAGCGTTGCGAACCGTGTTTGTGAAACTAAGCAGCTGATTACTTTCTTCTTCTATCTGCCCGTGTTCGGATTGTTGAACTGGCCAGTTGTCAGTGGTTTGGACTAACCGTTTAGGTCCATTCCACCAAAGTGCGTGCGTAATTTAAGTTTTAGTGGTGATAACCCTCGTGAGGCACAGTCGGCTGGGTTTTCCAATGATGGGACATGCTTCCAATGTTTTCTTGGCCAAGAATTTAAAATTTCCGCGGTTCGATTGCCAACGAAAGGTTTCAGGCTCAGGCAATTAAAACATCGATTACTTATTTTCCCCCACCCTCTTCTTTTTATACTATTCATGTTACTGAACGCCGGACATCGAAATAGAGAATGGTCCTCTTTGCATAAGGCGAATTTGAAGCTCGGATCTTTAGTTGCAATGTGCCCGGATATCGTGGGTTTGAAATTAGTTTACTTCGTTGAGATAGAAAAGGACTCCAATACGTCGATTCGTCGAGCCAGGAACTTCAAAAAGTCCATGAATGCAGGATTGTCAACGTCTGTTGTGGTTTCTGCCCACTGCGATTTAGATTTTTTGTCTAATTTGTTCAATAATAAATAGATGAGCCATGAGTCTCGGGTTTCAGCGCTTTCTCCCATTGCCTTTAGACCCCGAATAACTTCGTCCGAAGTGTCCATTAGCCTTTTGATATTGGCAGCAGTTGCCGTTTGGATCCCGGGTTGTTCAATGAATGTTCGAATAAATGACTGAATGATTGGTCTCTTGCGGCTGTATCGTTCCTTTGATTTGATCAGCGCTCCCATATAATTTGCCTCGGTAACACTAATGTGACGCAGTAATTTTTCCGCTTCTCCACGCAATTGACCCTTGAGGTACTGGAACTTTTGGGCGGGATTGAGTGAGGTTGACTAGTGTATTGTGGAACAGTACAGGTCGTAGAAGGTTGGCCATTCGGTGTACTCTCCGGAAAATATCGGTATATTTATCTTAGGCAATCTAACTTCCGCCTGGTCACCTGTGTAAGTCATGTTTATTGAAGCATCTAATCCTCTAAATGTGCCTAACGATGCGGAATTTGATCGAATCAATCTATTCAGGCCCGTAATTGCTGTGTAATAGCTCTCTTCGTATTGGTAAATCCGAGTCTTCATCTGGATTGATCTTGAAAATTAATGATTCGATAACTGTGAACTCGGACATCAATTTTCGCGCGCATCAAACGTGTTTTTAAATCTTCGATTGGCGTTTGATCATCACATTGATCCACAAAATTCACGATTTGCGTCATTCTTCCTTTATTTGAGGCACGTTGTTTCTTTAGACCGGCTAATTCCATCCTGGATTATTCACTCTAACTGGTTTTGCACACTTCACGATTTATCGCACAACACTGAGTTTGATAGCGTAACATTATTACGTTGGGCAAAATATTATGGACCTCGCTCGTAGGATAGGTGATGATTAAAAAATTCAATTTCCTAATTACCACTGTTAATTTTGCGCGTCTATAAAGATGGCTTCTTACCGTAATTGATGACGCCTCTGGATTACCCGGAAATTGTCGGACAAGAGGTGATTGCTGATCAACCGCGTGGTTTTGTACCCGAATTTATTTGCAATCGAAACACAATCCGGCTCGAATTACCATAAATTGTGGAGCACAGTCGACGATGGTATGAAATCCCTGAAAAATGGTGGCCTCTAATGACTGTGCGTGTATTTCCACGTAAAAGTGGAGTGGACTGTATCTTCTTTTAATCGTTTATATCCAGGGAACGCAATTTTATAGGTAGCAACCAATAAAGCACTCGTGAATGGTTATAAAATATTTAATTTATTTATTTTACACTTCTGCGTGCGACAAATTTTTATTGTGTGATGTGTTTATCGTACACAATTTTTCTTATTAATGTTTAGTGATTTTTCCTTTCGTGCGTTGTCATATTTGGTAATGCAGTTTTTTCCTATTGTACATCAATTACAATTTTTGTTTATTGTACTTTACTATTACTACACACGTAAATGTCAAAATGAAACTGCAAATAAACAATTTCTGCATAATTTTGGATAATCAGCTAAGTATTTTTGGTTTACAATATAAAACTAATTTTCAGGTTTGCCCGAATGTGACAATGGCTTATACACTAGTGGAATTATAAGTAAGTGTTTTTATTTTTTTCTTCCAGCTGTACGAGTAGATGTCATCGATTTTTATGTGTTCCAGGTCGATTTATGTTTTTAGGTTGAGAAATGATTTGTGCTAGGTGCCAACAACACACTTCATATCGCACCAAATACTAAGCATCATCTTCGAACCATGGATATTTGATTTTGGCTCGATGGCCCGTTCACCTGTCTTGACCCACGCTGGTTTGCGCTTTGTATAGTCATAATCGATCCACTTTTCATCCCCAGTGATCCGATGCAAAAACTTCTTCCTTTGTTGTCACTGAACCAACAATTCGCACATGGTTTTCCGACGTTCCATGTCATGTTCTTTCAATTTGTGTGGCATTCAATTTGTCAGCTTCTGAACCAATCCCATTGCATGTATACGTTGCGAAACAAGTCATATATTTTTTTCATTTTTAAAATTTTGCTATAGTAAAAAGTGTAGTGGAGGTTCGAAGGTCAATGACAAGGCATCGTAGAGATGTCTTCGTTATCATGGTTATTAGAACAATATCTGGCTATTATCCAGAATCGCAAGTATGCGTCAAATACATTTGCGTAGCGAAGCATAATCATTCTATAAGGTATTGTGATTGTATTTTGTGTGAGTGTTCAAAGTATTTTCGAAAATTTTGAAAATTTCTTGAAAATGAAAAAAATCTATGACTGCCCCACCGCATAAATATGTTGGCTTCTAGAAAACATTAATAACAGTCTAATTAACATGATCCCATATACCGTCAAGCGTAGACATCTCTACGATGCCTTGTCATTTACTTTTGATCCTTACTACACATGAATAGTGTAAATAAAATAAAAAAAAAAAAATTTAATCAGAATATTTGTGTATATACACTTTTAAGCTTTTGTAAGGTTTTTTGTAAATTTGTCGGAAACTTCACGCTACACTGCATATTGCATAGCACCATGCCAGCCTATAGTACTGGCATGGAAAATGGGTCGGCCTATGAGTTTTGAACTCCGACAAGGAGTCATATTTATGTTCACTGCATCATCGATGATTAAACATTTACTTTGCTTCCTTTCCCTATTCGAGAGATTAGATCCACCGACCAAATGGCATAGTGGTTAAAGCTTTGGCGTTTGGATCGGGAGGTACCGGGTTCGAATCCCGATAGGGGCAGGATGCAAAGGGGATTTTCATCAACAAATTACGATTTGGGATGAGAAGGAACACATCTATGACCCCCTGTCGGAGTGCGGGGCTCACGGGCCGACCCATCTTCCATGCCAGTGGAATTGGCCAATACAGGCGTAAAGGTAAGGACGTAAATAAGCGAACCGCGAAAGAGTAGGGAGAGCTTCGGCCCCAGAACAAATCAGGGAACATAAAAAAAATAAAAATAAAAAAAAGAGATTAGATCCGGTCCCTCCTGATCCAAACGATATAGCTTTAACCACCTATAATTGGAGACTTTGCATTTACATCCCTTCAAGTAGATCGGAGCTTTAAAGAAGTGTTTCTTAGGATGATAGGAAAATATCAAGCAGCTGGGACAAGTTACCAATACAACAAAAATGAAAGAACAATTTATTTTAAAAAGGATCGAAAGCAATCCATCAGGGTTAGCGGACAAACATATATTAGCTTTATAATCCTCCTAACCATAGTGTCACAACCAATTTGAATGAAGGCCAGAGATGTTTAAGCGCTGTTGCTCGTGTAACTGATGTAGTCTAGATCGATCGTGAAACAGTGATTAGAACAGACTGTACTAAAAAAAAAACTTGCGAACGAGTGAGCAATGGTTTTTGAACCACTAGAACAATGATCACTGAATGCAGTTCAGTGGTAGTAGGATATCTTCCTGATTTCCTCTTAGAGTTTATGATTTCCTCTTAGAGTTCAGCCACATATACAATTTTGCCTATTTGATAAAGGTCAGCGATTTATAATGTGTTTGAGATCAAACTTTGTTTGTACGATGAGAATGTGGATTACCTATACGAGATTAGGTTATGAATCTGGACAACGACATTTTTAAATTTATTTTTTTCATGCTAGTTTTATTGGTTGGCAAGTAACTGTGAAATGGAGAAATTGTTGGCATAAGTTTGCTCGGATTAAAAAAAATGAAAAGAAACGAACTTGTAATTGGTTACGTATTGAGCAACAGCCAACGGCACAATTAAGCATGCGGACAGGAGACGTTAAAAAATAATGACATCATTCTTTGGCTTTCGTCTGAGAAAGTCCAAAGTCATGAAATTTTAGAGTTAAACTAAGTTTTAAAATATTTATTTATTCCTCGAATCTTGAAAGTGACCTGTATAAAAGTCTAAAAATATTATTTTGGCATGCTTCTCATCAGATCTCTATACGTGGCATTAATCTGCAATCAACCGACTATAATACATCCTGACGTAATATTAATCCAATTTGATATAAAGGACATTTCAAGTAAACACAACTTGGCTCGATGCGGTTGACCAATCACATAAACAAACAAAAGCAGCTGCAGCATTTTATCACAATCCAATGACAAGCAAACGAACGAAGGCAAAAAACTAGAAAAACAAAATTATTACGAAAAAGTTATAAAGGTTTGGTTAACAAAACGATTGTTCATGATTTTCCATAACAACACAAGACTATTATAGAGAGATGGAAATACAAAAAGCAAAAAAATAAAAAAACAGAATTTCACAAAAGAAATGAAAGAACTTTACCTGAAAATATATTTAATACATATACAACAGGAAAATCTCAAGTTTAAATGAAGTTTTTCTTTGGAAAAGCTTTTCCCATTTTTTTCTTTTACGAAATTTTTCGTTTTTTTTATATTTTTTGCGAAATTGAAAAACAGCAAAGTTTATCAACGACGAAAAATGCAAACAAAAAACTGAAAAACTGAAAAACAGAAATACTTTGAATTGCAATTTTCAATTTCCAAAAGAATAGAAATGAGAAATTTGTCACAATAAAAGTTATTTCTTATTTTTTGTGTCGTGACGGTGTTTTCAAATTTACCTTACATATTTCTTTTCAATGTCTTATCGCTGTTCATTATAATTTATATGTGCTCGTATACACTTAAGACGTATACACGTTTTTTATTTTTATTTATTGCGACGATTACGATTTTTTGTTGCTGTATTCTCTTGAATTTTATGATAGATTTCTCTCCTATTTTATTATTTTTCATTTTATTTTGTAGTTGTTGTTGTTGTTGTTGTTGTTGTTGTTGATATAATTATATTTACGGTTAAATTATCAAAGGATTCTTTAGTAATTACTCGAGCGAAAATATGTTTAATTTAGCATTAAAATATTTTTTATTATTACAAATTGTGTTTTAATAAAAAAATTTCGTAAAAGAGTTTACAATGTTGACTACTTCAGTTTACGCATAAAATTAATTCGAAAACTTGAGAATATTGAAAATTAATCCGTCAAGTGGTTTTAACTCTGTTTACTACTCAAAATATTCAATTTAGTGCGTTTAAATCAGAGCCGCATATATTTAACGGGCCTGATTGTATAAACTGTTAAGCATTCGATATGGGTACTAAAAAAAATTACTGGTTTCTATAGAAAACGGCCATTCCCGAACTTAAAATTATTAATTTATATATCAATACAATCATGCCGAATATCCGAGATTGGACGAATTTCGCTCTGTGTTCTTCTTGAATGAGATGGAAATCTGGTATTGGTAATATCCGATGAAGGACGCCCTCGTTTTCGTGAATTAGAAAAAGAATTCATCAGAAAGAGGGACACATGTAACCGGAATTCCAACAAATCTAGTATTTGGCTGGTATGTCTTGTTTTTGCAACGGGTGTGAAGTATGTCCTAACTTTGTCCTAACCTTTTGAAATGTGGATGTATTTGATAAACTCTCGTTAAAACGAATTTTAAAATTTAAATTTATTTTATATGTAATTTGGGTAGAAACGTATAGTTAGTTATAAAATCTTATATTACCTATTTAATTACAGAGAAATATTTAATGACCAAGGGATGATTGTACGTACTCGTAAAATTAAAATAAAATACAAATAAATTTCGCGAATCAATTAACATTTAACACTTGATATAGACGAAAGAATAAGAACCTTTTAAAAATGAAATTGAGGACATTGCCAAAGGTTTCAAGTGAAATTCTAAGCCGTAATCTTTACAACACACAGAAAAATTTCATAATACTTATCGAAAACATCTATTTTGGAATAAAACCATCCGTGCGATTTACGAGTGGTGCTGATGTTATTGTTGAAAGCGATTAATTATACCGTGACGTATATCATTAGATCCGTTGGAGTGTCTTCTACCATCCGACCAGAATACAGAAAAATTCTATAACCTAGTACGGAAATATCCCATTTTTAGTAATACCTTCCAAGCGATTTACGAGTATAGATTAAGCAGTTCGCACTTGGTGCAATCATAATCGGTTAAGAAATGACTGAGTTCCGTCCCAGGTGGCCATATTTCAGAACTTCTTCCCAAAATCAATTAAGAATCCCATTTCCATCCAGAATATCCTATCCCATCATAATCGGTTAAGAATTGATCGAGTTCCGTCCCTAGTGGCCATAATAAATAATTCCATCCAACATACCCAAACCGATCATAATCGGTTAAAAAATGGCTGAAGTCCATCCCAGATGGGCATATTTCAGAATTCCTTGGCCATATTCGAGAATTTCTTTCAAAAATCATTTAAGAATCCCATTTCCATCCAGCAAATCCAATCCCATCATAATCGGTTAAGAACTGATCGAGTTCCGTCCAAAGTGGCCATATTCCAGAATTCCTTCCCAAAATCTTTTAAAATCCCATTTCCATCCAACATACCCAATCCCATCAAAACAAATTAAGAATTGATCGAGCTCCGTCTCAGATGGCCATATTTCAGAATTCCTTCCCAAAATCATTTAAGAATCCCATTTCCATCCAACATAACCAATCCGATCATAATCGGTTAAAAAATGGCTGAGTTCCGTCCCAGGTGGCCATATTCCAGAACTTCTGCCCAAAATCAATTAAGAATCTCATTGCCATCCAACATACCCAGTCCGATCATAATCGGTTAAGAAATGGCTGATTTCCGTCCCAGGTGGCCATATTCCAGAATTTCTTCTCAAAACCAATTAAGAATCCCATTTCCATTCAGCATATCCAAACCCATCATAATCGGCCATACTCCAGAGTTCCTTCCCAAAATATTTTAAGAATCCCATTTCCATCCAGCATACCTAATCTCATCATAATCGGTTAAGAAATGATCGAGTTCCGTCCCAGGTCGCCATATTTCAGAATTTCTTCTCAAAATCAATTAAGAATCCCATAACCATCCAGCATACCCAATCCCATCATAATCGGTTAAGAATTTAACGAGTTGCGTCCCAAGTGGCCATATTCCAGAATTTCTTCTCAAAATCAATTAAGAATCCCATTTCCATCCAGCATACCACATCCCATCATAATCGGTTAATAAATGGCTGATTTCCGCCCCAAATAGCCATATTCCAGAATTCCTTCCCAAACTCTTTTAAGAAATCCATTTCCATCCAGCATAAACAATCTCATCATAATCGGCTAAGAAATGGCTGAGTTCCGACCCAGGTGGCCATATTCCAGAATTTCTTCTCAAAACCAATTAAGAATCCCATTTCCATTCAGCATATCCAAACCCATCATAATCGGTCATACTCCAGAGTTCCTTCCCAAAATATTTTAAGAATCCCATTTCCATCCAGCATACCTAATCTCATCATAATCGGTTAAGAAATGATCGAGTTCCGTCCCAGGTGGCCATATTCCAGAATTTCTTTCAAAATCATTTAAGAATCCCATCCAGATCATAATCAGCTAAGAAATGGCCGAGCTCCGTCCCAGATTAAATCCGATCGAATCGATTAAATTAAAAACATTCGGATTTAACGGACGTTGACGATAAAATAGTCAAGACAATTTTAGGACAAACTTCACGATCGTGGACACACGCGTGTAGTTTGTCCTAAATTTTGGTTTTGTAATTTTAGGACAAAGTTAGGACAAACTTCACGGGAACTTTTTGCATACGTAGTTTATACTCAATCCAACTTGCGCTGATTGCAAAATTTAAAAAAATGTGTCAATACTCGCAATGGCCATTTTTTGGATCTGATAAACGTCCTTTAATATTGGATTTGTTGATCTAAAAGATCAACTCCTTCCATACCCCTGTTATATAAATTTACAATTTGCGGTTGTGAAACGTCAACATATCGCTTTAGGGATGCGCTCCAACTTTTTATTGTGTTTGCATCACCTTTTCCCATAAAATTGGATGCTAGGTAAACAGGTTCGTTATTAAGCCATTTTACCACAATAATTTTGTCATCCTTGCTGACACATTGATCTAAATACCGACGGTCCATTTTTTTAAATTGGGGCGTTCCTAAAAATCAGGCTTGTGAAATCGGTTAATTCGAGTGGCCGCCACTGCATTATACCCTCTATTTTTTAATATATCCAATAAATTGTAAGTCGCAAAAAATTATCGAAACACAGTTTGTGTCCCGGCACTTGAATTCTTTGAATTAAAGGGACGAACCTTATAAAAAACGTCTTTGTTAACTTTTGGAATGTCCAAATTGTTGGTGACATGAAAATTAGTTTGCAATTGAAAAAATCGGTCTCTGGTTCGCAAAAATAGTTCGCATAACGTGCTCGATTCCTAGAAGATTGCTCCAGAACATTCTGATTTGGCACATTTGGTAAATCCGATAAATATATGAATGCCGATAAACCTTTTAATTTCATGTAAATCCGTCAATTTAAAGTTTGGGCATTTTGGAGCCATAATTCCTCAGTAAAATATTTCATGAAATACTAATCTGTATGTTTCTTCAACAGGTTCTGGTTCGGTTTCTGGTTCGGTTTCAACAAATTCTGCAGCATTTTGCATCTCATCCATAATTTCGAAACCAATATTTTCTAAAATTGTTACAGTTCCTTCGTTTGATACGCCTGGAGTAAGAGTTGCAGCCACTGTTTTCGGATCGGTGTTTACGTTTTCACCATCTTCACCAACCGCCTGCTCTACTTCGATTATTGGTGGATGTCTTTTATTGGTACTTGTATTGCTACAAAGTTCCGGAATATGATCGTAATCCCAAAAACAGATTGAATGGCCAACATTTCATCATGCGTATATTTACGAGCCATCTCGGAGTTTTTTTATTTGCACTAAAATTGGGCTAAAAAATATAAGGTTTCCATTACTAAGAAACACGTGATTCTTGACGTTTTATTGAATGCTGATCTCAGTTTTGTAGTTTGATAGGAATTTATTGTAATAGAATGATGAAAAGGAGATAGAAAAACTGAAACAAACACGCAATAGAGGAACAAATATGAATTTCGTGAATTCTACGTCTCTTTGAAAAGTTTGTACATACTCATGTACAACAGGTCTGACAGGGTTAACATTTGAAAAAGGTGTTTTTTAGAGGTTCACAATTTTAAATTAAAATAGAACCAAAAAAAATATTTTGAATATCAGTGAAACTAGCTTTATTGGATAGATAATTTTATGCCATTAATGCTTGAACATGATTTCGACCATGTGGCCGCCGCGGCTGGTACGTAGATGACGTAATCTGGAGGCACATTTTTCGAACACACTTATCCAGCAATTGCCAGCAAACTAAGAATAATTTTTAAATTAATATCAGTTTACTTAGCGTAGTGTTATATTACAATACAATAATCAGCATTGCAATCCGTTATCAGTTCGCGTGGAGGCATTACAGTCCGGGATTCCAGTCTACTATATCGCACTATTCCGTTATTTTAAGACTTTGATCAGTTCAGCACAATATGGCCGGAACTTGTAAAGAACTTCGTCGCAAAGTTATAATTCCTGTATGTTTGTCACCTAGTTACATTCGAAAAGTAGGCGTTTCACGTCTTCTACTTCCGATCCGCATAAACATTGACATTGGTCTATTATTTTAAATCTCTGCCCAGGTACGCTTTAAACTTAACATGTACAGAGATAACTTGGCTCATCGAGCTCGTCAGTGGTAATTTAAATTTGAGTCGTGCTTTTATATCAGGAATGAAGCCAAATGTATGCCTACTATTGGCTGATTCATTCCACCTACTTTACCATAAGTCGATTGCCATCTCTTCTATTTCAGTTTTGTTGCTATATTGATTATGTCTACTGACTGTAGCATGAACATGGACACCTATTTCATTTTGGGCACATCTTCTTAGTTAGTGTGCAAGTGCGCTCGCTGTTTGATTATAATGTCTACCGGAAGTACGCCGGCCAGAGCCACAACAGCCTCTTTAGACACGGTAGGCCTTTGTTACTCCTAGCAAGATATTCCTCTGAGCACTTTCCAATGATCTGACATGGTAACAATTTAACCTGTCATACCATACGTGAATAGCGCATCCTCCACACTTTCGTAGATTACGTGTTATGATTAAGTGTTTTATGATTCAGTCCCCATCCCACTTTTGACACTCTCGCCAAGGAGTGGAATATAACGTGAGAAGTTACGCCTATACTTTCATCTAGGTCAACTCCTAGTTATCTCACTTCACGTTTCGATCATCTAAAGATATTGTTGGACAAGAGTCAAATTTGCATTTTAGCTGCAGCATCACTGTTTTCTCTGCAGATAGTGACATTTTATTTGTTTCACATCATTGATTCATTTTGTTAATTGCGATTTTACCTTGACGCTGAAGTTCGAGTCTCGCGTTGCCATGCAGCAGAATGCAACTTCGTTCAAGTCATCAAACATGCTTGTGTTAAACACGATATTTCATACTAGAGGACCAATGAAAGAGCCTTGAGGACATCCTTTTCTTATTTGTTTAGATACAGAATCATGAATATCTCTGATTACTGCGGATCGGTTACTGAAGTAGCTCCTAAAACATTCATAGTGTTCCTAGGGAGATTGTCGACCGACAAGCTTGCAATGACACTAGGCCACGTTAGGTTATCAAATGATCTGCTAGTATCCAAGAATATGTGTTAGTGTTGATTAGGCGGACTATTGCATCTTCAGTAGACATGCTACGTCGAAAACCAAATTGTTTGTCCGGGAAGAATCCGCTCTCTACAATTCTTGATTCAATTCAAGAAAGTTGATCTCAATCGCCAGGTTTCCTGATTTTAACCATTTCACTCGTTTTCCAAACTTTAGGGAGTCCTGGTGACTAGTTACGCTTAAAGCAAGTAAGAACACTGATAACCTCTCCCACGTAAATGGGGGTGTTCAGCATCTGTGGATATACAACTGCTATTGGTGGCGATTTCGCGCATTGCTGCTTAAGTCTCGTCTGACAGAAGTGAGTTGAGTCAGACTGAATATTTGATTTAAAGCTACAACGATTTTAACAAGTAAAAAGTGGTAACATTTGATTTCTTTCACCCAGTTCTTAAGGTCGGATTAAGTTTACCTACACAATTGTAACAGTCAGTTCCAACTAACAAACATTTTTCTCTTTTCTTATATTAGACTACGTATACAATTTTCATTCACAATTGTGTTCTTCAGTCTTAACTAACTCATGAAAAAAAAACTGGTTTTACAATATGGTTGAAATTTATCAACATAATTGTGTCGGTGAGTGCTGGAAAGGATATTATATGAATAGAGATTATGTCCAAGTAAATTGCCGAGGTGAACTGTAGATTCTGAAACCGGAATTTAGATTCAGAATTGTCTGACCAATTTGCACATAATCCTATTATACATCCGCTAATAACAAAAATCCGTTAAGTAGAAAAACATTTAGAGCTTCTCCAACAATGTAAAACTGAACGATGGGAAAGAATTGGAATTAACCTTATATTATAAAACACGATGAAGTAGCCTGTTGATAATGCTCGAACGGGTTTACAAAGTAAAGTCTAGTCTACAGATGGGATCGTAGAACTAAACCTCACCGAATATTCATTTTGTGAAAATGATTGGATATTATTGGTGGAGATTATTAATGTGCTTAAGCCAATAAAGCTAACGATAGAGACTTTGTGCCGAAGAGGTGCAAATCTTCTTACCGCGAACACTGCAGAAGATAAATAGTATTCTTTCAAATGAAATGAAATCGAAACTAGAATTACGAATTAATGAAAGGCGAACGGAACTATCAGCTGTTCTTCAGTATTTACATACTGTAAAAAAACGCTTATATCTGTGATTTACAGTAACCAACCCCAGATAACCATTCTGAGGAAGATATCTTAGAAGTACCGTCGGTCGATAACCAACAACAAATTCAATTAACTATGAAACAGATGATGCAAAATGCAATTGAAAAAGGGATAAGAGCTCCGCCGTCTCTCTTAATTAAAACCGATTCTATAAATTTTTTGACTGTTGTAAGAAGAGAACTAACACAGTTCGAAGATACCGATAACAGCGGAGAAAGTTTTGAATTTATTTATTTATTCTTATTGACGATTCCGCCAACCAGCGTCGAAGCTGAAAGAGCTTTTTCTTCTTTAGGAAAAATCTTTACTAAAATTAGGTCACGCCTTGCTTATGACACAATTGAGTGTCAGTCTCTGGTTTTTAAGATCCTATTTTACCAAAAAATGAAGTAGTTAGTTACTGGTTTTTTGTATTAAAATATTAAATTTATCAGAGAAGAGCCGGTTTTAGTTGCAACTGCTTGATTAAATGTTCTGTTAAGATAACAAGAAATTGGAATTCAGAAAATATAAATTTATTTTACTATACAGTGGTTTAAACATAATTAAGCGTAATTTATATTGCATCTAGGTGAGGTTACCAAGACGTTGGAATGGAAGCTTGGTCTCGAACTAATGAAACTTGAATTTTTTAATTTAAAAAATTCAAACTCCAAAAATATTGAAAATACTTTGCACTTACATATAAAGTATAATCACAATGCCTTAGCGAATTATTATGTTTTGCTACGCAATTGTCAACCCCTTCGTGACCTCGAATTTTATTGTATTTAACGCATACATGCGATTTCTAGATGAAATTTGGGGGAAAAATCGCATGTATGCATTAAATACAATAAAATTCGAGGTTACGAAGGGGTTGACAATTGTTTGATGCAGTCTGATGAGACGACCGAATTTTTTAAATTAAAAAATTCAAATTTCATTAGTTCGAAACCAAGCTTCCATTGCAACGTCTTGCTAACCTCACCTAGATGTAAAAGCAATATCTGGCTATCAACCAGAACAACCCAAATTTCGTAATTTATATTGAAATTTTGAGGTTATATGCTTTGTGTTAAATATTTTGCTGAAAAGACTTGACAGCTTTCTCTTTTAACACATAATGACGGGAGAAATGTTCCAAATGTGTTACATTTTAGAATTCACTGAAGCTGTGAATTTTCAATAAATAGCGAAGTAAAGATATTTACAAACCAAAAATTAATTTTTTCTAGGAGACACCTTACTAGTTAAATTAAAATAATTCAGAAACAAAAAATAACACATATTTGATTTGTGAAATTTGATTAATTAGGTTTTATTCTAAATTTTAATTAAACAAAAATTTCTTTGGCTGTGGAAGCTTAATGATGTGTGTTGTCGAAGAAACAAGTTTAAATTCGAAACTATTCTACGCATCATCTGTAGAACGGTTAGGTATATAGGTAGTTCCTAATGAAATGCTTTAATGTGGTTTTATTTTAACATCTAACTCAACTGACTGCGTAACTCAATTCCATGTACTCGTAAAACCATGTACTATATATATCATTCGGATCCAGCCTTGGAGCCAATTTTTTTTCTGTGTGCACTGTGCCAATATAAATTTATTTGACATTGACAGGATACATTTACAAAAAAAAAAATCCAAAATCATTAATACAATCAGTCTTCTCTATATTTTGATTTCTACCGAAAAAAGCTCATAAAGAAAATCGGAAAATAAACTTTTTTTTTAATGCTGACAGTTCATAATTTTTTATTTTATTTATTGATAAATCATATTGAGTCATAAGATGACATACCTATCAAATAAAGAAAGTTATACATACCGAAAAAAAAATAAAGTTGCTTGATATTTTTGTGCTTTATCATTTCTTAATAACAAGGCACCGCCACCTCTATCATCCACATCGCTGTATCATCGTCATCGATGATGACGACTATGATGTTCATGATGATGAAGAGAAAGTAAAAGCAATCAAATCCTATTCAATAATAAATAAAGCGACGAGGAATAAAGAATTATTTCAATTTACAGTTAGACATTCTTATTATGTTAAATAAATTAATTTTTTTCTTTTCTTGCGCTTATAAATAGATCTTAGATTATATTGTTATCATTAAGATGTCCTTTTCATAACTATGTTTTCTGTGTGTGAATAAGTTTTGGTGTTGTGCAGAAAACCTTATGTCAAGATCGTCGGATTATAATTTTCCATTATAATAGATAAAATTAATATTTCTAATATTTATCTAATCTAACGTATTTAAACAAGGAATAATTATATATATATATATATATATATATATATATATATATATATATATATATATATATATATATATATATATATATATATATATATATATATATATATATATATATATTCCACTTCGTCTCATAGAAATTCACACTTATCAAGTTGGATTTTTAAATTTTCATTTTCCAGGATTTCGAATATGGTCTTAATATTCTCGAAGTGCTCCTTTTCGTTTTTCTTAATATTACTATGTCGTCGTTGTCAACATAGCACCGTTTACCGATGTGTTCGCGGAGTATGTCATCGAGAGCACGTTGGAAAATCGAGAGGATATTTTTCAATCCAAATGGGAGTACTCCCCATGATTTAGGGAGAAGGCTGTCTTTTCTATGCTGGCGTCTTACAGTGGAATTTGGTGGAACCCGCTTTATTAAGTCTATGATAGTGAAGAATTTATTTTCCCCCATAGGTTGGCCAAGATGTCGTTTATCTCTGGTATTGGGTAACTATCCGAGATCGTTACCGAATTTAATTTGCGGGAATTCTATGAACATTCTATATTTTTTTTCTTCAGAAGCGTCTTATTTTTTTGGAACAATCCATACTGGTGAATTGTATGGGGATTTAGATAGTCTAATTATTCTATCTCGCAACAATTGGTTGATCTGTTTTTCTACATTTTCCTTTAGACATATAGGGTATGGGTATTGTCGTGAGTATACAGGGTCCGAGCTGGAGGTTCGGATTCTCCTGTAACAGAAGTCACAAAAGTTAGTCTTTCTTCCGGGTCTGAAAACAGATTTGGGCAATTGTTCACAATTCTGTCTAGTTTTTGTTTTTGTTCAGGGTTTAAATGGGTTACTCGGAGACATATAGTGTTTACGTGATCAGCGATATGTTGATTAAGACGGATTTTCCTTTTTGGGGTGATGGTCATAAATCCATCATTGGTGTAAATCGTGGCACCGAGATTCTTTAAACTATCGCTAAGTCAAAGGATTTTAAACTGGGAAGAATAAAGAATTTTAATTTCCTTTTTGGACCAAACAGGTCTTCCATGACATGGTGGGTAATTTTGACGCTGCCCGCCACAGAATTTGCGATAAATCTATTAAGAATTTGAATTTCCCGCTCTTCACCACGTGCTCTAAATATGGGAGTGAAGAGCTCTTCATTCTAAAAAATTAATAACATCTAATTCTACGGTTTCTGGTTCTCTTTGTTCATCAAGTTGTTGGAGGAATTCTTCATCATTGGCTAATTCTGGTATGTCTTGAGAGTTTGTGTATTCGTCATGAAATACTCCTCGATATTTATTAGGTTTAGGAGACTTGTGGTTTTTATTTGGTTTATTGAAATATGGTCTTTTCTTCTTCAACTGGGCGCTTTGAGGTCGATTCGCGTAATTGACTTCCATGGGAGTTGATTTGGGTAGCGGCTTAGGTGGAAGGAAAGGCTGTCCTTGTGGATCATTGTATTGACGTGGTATTGTTGGGTATTGCCAAGTCGGGAATCCGAACTGGGGTCGATTGGATTGTTGGCGTGGAAAGTATGTAGGTCGATCATTCCGAAGGAATGATGAGATTGGTTTCTGATTATTATAGTTCTGGGGATTGTGCAACAACTGCTGGTAGAAAGGCTAGTTATTTTTTTCAGGATTGGGGGTGCAGGAATTGGTGGTCTTCGGTGACCATTCTGTGAGCTTCTATTGGCGAATTGTACCTTATAATCGACATTCTGTAATTTTAAACATAGTTGCAGAACTTGAGATAAATCGGAGGGTTCCCGAATACTCAAAAGACGTGGCAAATCTTCCTTTAGACCTCTGATGAACGCGGCTAGGGCTTTATCACGATAGCTTTGAATGATGTTACCTAAGGATTCTTGACCCATAATAAGGATAATTTATTAAGTATTAATGATAAATGTGGGCACACGCGTTGATAAAATTCAGGAATCGTTTGATTGCCCTGTACCAATGTCATCATTTGGTACTCTAGAGTACCGAGATCTCTCTTGTCTGCATAGTGCAGTGTGAGGCATCTGGAGATTTTTACCCAATTAAGGAGGGTGTTTTAGGACTCCAACGCGATATCTGCGTGGCCATTGTTTCTAATGATATTCAGAAAGCCAAAATATTTTGGCGTACCGTTTAAGCTTTCATAGATCTGTAGGATTCGATCTACACTTGTGCGCCAGGAACTAAATTCTCCTGGTTGCCCGGAGAATTCCCTGATGCATTTCACGATGTCAGGAGTTTTGTCTAAGTCTGCCAAGTTTGTTAAATATCGGTCTTCTATTTTCTGGTCTGACTGGTTGTCATTTCTATGTTGCCAATTTGGCTCCGCCATTATCTCAGTTACGATGTTTGTGAGTTGTACTAAGTCAAATGCGTTCGACGTTTTGGTGGAGGTGACACCCGAAGAAGTACTCTGTTTATTTTTTGGAGGATTCATTATGGTTTTACGCTATGAGAGGTTGGAATATTGTGTGAATGGATTGGATCGAATGAAATTAGGGGATTATGTGACGTGAACTTTACGTCAAACTATTATGGTGAAAATTTAAGTCTAACCAAAAATTTAACCGTTTATCAGATTTTATAGATTTAATAATTTAAATATTTTAACCTCCTATTTTGAATTAATCTCCTTTTTTCAATGAATTTTCGATATTTATTTATATTCTTTGATAGTTTGCATAACAAATATATAAAAATTTCACTTACATGAAAAAATGCCTAACCAGACGTACTACGAATTAGAACTCATAAGTTCATTGATGGAATAATCGGCTCACAATATATTGCAAAAACCAAAGCCAACATTGCATGGTGGCATACAATGGGATTACCAACGATTAATCCAACGGTTACGGCATTTCGAGGAATTGGTGGTTCAGGTGAACTACAGACGGTGGGAAATGTGGGAACTTAACGTCGTCGTCGATAACGAAAGTTTCCAAACCGAGTTCCACATAGTAAATGATGGTTTGTTGCCTGCCAATGTACTGTTGGGCCACGACCTATTAAAAATGCCGATCACAACGGTTACTCCGAATAGTATCACGATGAAGAAGTTCATCCGCGAATTAGCCGCGGTAAACGAAGTAATCGATCAATTTGCCTCTCGATTTATCACATGTAAATGAGAAGCGTTTGATCCCTGAAGTGACGACGATGGTTAGCAATTACAGTCCCAACAGAGGTGCGGTTAACAACACAGTAAAGATAAATATCGTGCTGCCACACGATACACCTATATACTCGAAACCCAGACAACTAGCCCCATTAGAGTTGAAGCTAGCGAGAGATCAAATTGACGATTGGTTGAAGAAAGGAATCGTTAGACCAAGCGTGTTACAGTACGCCAGCCCGATCATCCTTGCTAATAAAAAGTAAGGCTCAAAGAGGTTATGTATCGATTGTCGACGGTTGAATATGGCAGTGATCGATACCCGCTACCCCTGATTGACGACCAAATTGACCGGCTGCAGGGAGCAAAATATTTTAACAAGGCTCACCGTATTTGGTGAGTTGGTAAACGAGAAAATAGTTTGCATTTTGAACGCGTTTTGAATCTCGCCCAGAAGAATGGACTGGATATCAAATGGTAAAAGAGTAAGCTGTTAGTAAATAAGGTGGAATACCTTGGATACGGCAAAGTTGAACCATCTGAAGACACACAGAAAGCCATTTCCAAGTATCCTGAGCCATCCAGTATCCGTCAAATGCAGCAGTTTCTTGGTTTGGCGAGTTATTTTAGAAGATTTGTCGAAGGGTTTTCATTTGTTGCCAAACCTTTGTCTAACTTGCTACGAACTAACCCAGTCTTCAAAATTGGTCCCAGTCAGAGAGCGGCTATGGAGAAGCTAAGATCAGCTCTGACTTCAAATCCAGTTTTACGTATTTTCTCACTCTCTTCGAAAACGGAATTGCATACAGATGCATCTAAGTGTGAATTGGGTGCGGTGTTGTTGCACGACAGTGATGGTGATGGGCAGTTCCATCCCGTGTTTTATTACAGGTGCAAGACAACACCATGTGAAGAGCGATACACAAGCTACGAAGTAAAAGTTCTAGGAATTGTCAGGGCACTGAAGAAGTTCAGAGCACATCTCCTAGGTATACAATTCAAAATTTCTTGGGATTGTGCAGCATTTAAGGGAATGAAAAAGGAGATTTGTGCACGAATTGCAAGGTGGGCACTCTACCTAATGGAATGCAATTACGAGATAGAACATCGACTGAGCCATCGAATTCGTCACGTTGATGCATTGTCAAGGAATCATGTGCTGATGGTAATACAAGATAACGTGCTGAATCAAGTAAAGGCGGCGCAGAGAAGCGATACAGATATTCAGGCAATTATGAAGCTACTTGAAACTGGTCCGTATGAAAATTGTATTCCAAATAATGGAATTCTTTATAAATTGTGGAAAGGAACGATGAGTCTCGTCGTACCACGGGCCATGCAAATTGAAATCGTAAAGAAATGCCACGATCAAGAGCATTTCGGGCCAAAAAAGTCAGAAGAGCTAGTAGAAATGTAATTCTATGTGCGGAACCTGTCGAAACGAGGAGCGCCGGTGACTAAAAATTGCGTTCAATGTATTCTCATCAACAGAAACGAAGGGAAACAGAAGGGCCGCCTAAACCCAATCCCAAAAGGTGACGAACCTCTCACAACATACCATGTTGCCCACCTGGGTCACCTAACACCAACGCAGAAATCATGCCAGTACATTTTTTGCGTAGTCGACAGTTTTAAGAAATTTGTTTGGTTGTATCCAACAAAGGGAACAACGGTGAAGGAAACCATAGGAAAGCTGGAAGGTCAAAAAAGGTATTTGGCAATCCAAGATGCATTGTTTCGGATCAACCACCAGCAATTAGATCCTCCGAGTTTCTAGGTTAATGTCGAAATGAAAATATTGTACACCACGCTATTACGATGGGAATGCCTTCCGAGAATGGGAAAATGGAACGAGTTGATCGAGTAATAATCCCTGTCTTAGCAAAGTTAACAACAGACAAACCTAAAGACTGGTGGAAGTACGTGAACCATGTACAAATCTTTTTGAATACTTAATTTCATCGTTCCATAGGTCGATTGCCCTTCGAACTGATGTTTGGAACAAGAATGAATTCGCCGGAGGATCTACGAATCGTGGAAACGATCAAAAACGAAATAGCTGAACAATTTTACGAAAGCGGAAAGAAACAACGGGATCGCGCCCGAAGATCGATCGAGAAATTCCAAAAAGAGTACAAACGAGGCTTCCATCGAAAACGGAGAGTGGCGCCAAATTATAAGATGGGCGACTGGATTGTTATCAAAACGACCCAATTTGGAGCCAGGCAGAAGATTTTACCAAAGTACATGGGACCGTATGAGGTAATTGCGGTCAAGAAGAATGATCGCTACGACGTGAAGAAGACGAACTCCATGTGTCGAGGGCCCCAGCCGTACTTTCACGAGCGCTGAGTATATGAAGCGATTTTTCGTGGATTTCATAACTATAATGATCTCGACTGAGTTGCACGGAAAAAGAGTCCAGTCCCAGCCAAATTAAAAATATTTTTAGCTTCACAGTTGTGAGTTGAAGCCTTTAATGGGTCCCGGAAATTTTGTACGGCATTCATTTCAACTGATGTGCTTTCTCCACTTAAGGAAGCAAAATTAAGATTATCGCGTTCGTTAAATTTTTGCAGCCGTTCATTTGATGTCCCAAAATCTGTCAATCCCAATAATTCAGCCATTTTCAACGCTTTAGATTGCAAAAGCGTTCCACAAAAAGGTAGTTTTTTGAACGGGCAATCATTATCCATCGAAAAAGTTTCTATTTTTGCAGCGGGCTATTCGCTTTTTTTTCGATGAACCAAGACTATTAACTGTCTCCTTAATACTCAAATTGTTCGCCAATATCCGTTGAACTTGTGTTTTACTATTATTGAATTTTTCACTTAATATTCGTTGTGACAAATGTTCGCTCTCTGCAGTCTGGTGTATTTTGTTTGCTAAATTCAATTCGTGGTACTTTTTGTGTTTACGCATTATTCTAGTAAAACCGAAACCACGAGATATGTATACATGGTACCAATCTCTATATAAGCAAATGCACGAATGTGTTTATATTTTTTTGGTCCCATTAGGGGGTGATGAAAGTCAAAAAGATAATTAAAAAATGTTCCATTGGTTTCATTTGGAGGTGGTTTCACTACAGAGGTATGTCTATTCTAGAAACTATTTTTACTGCATGAATAGTGGTCCGATTTGGAATTGGTCCGATATTTTGTTAATAACAATTATTGTTTAATATCAAAATGCGGTAATACAACAATCAAATGATTAAAATATGACAATTTGAAATTTCAGGGATTTACTATGAACAATCTGGCCTGTCATCCCACGTGGGCCAGTTTCATTCTCCTATCTAGGTTCTGTAATGTCCAGATATGTCAAAATACGATAATACCTCATATCATGTTGCGCTTGTTGCATAATATAGCTTTATGCTGCACCATATTGTGCCATGTTTCGTGATGTTTCACAATGTGGTGTTATGTTGCACCATGTTGTGGGGGTTAAACTACGCAGTGGGATGTTGCATCATTTTTGGCCATGTTGCACCATGTTGCTTAATATTGCATTTTATTGATGGATGTTGTGTGGTTTTTCACTGCGCTGCCCCATGTTGGTTTTAGCCTTCTTTTAACGTTTTATTTAGTTTGAATTATGTTGATAAAATCTAGCGAGATACGGGTACAGCCCTGATTTCTGGATAATTCATCTAGGGTTCCTCCGGATGGTCCGTCATGTTGCACCATGTTGCGTAATGTTTCATGTTGACAATGATGCTTTATATTCCCCCAAGAATCCAACAATTCTAATGTGCATTCTGTATTGTGCAATGATCTTACACAATGTTGCGTTACGTTACACAATGTTGTGAGATGTTGCATTGCGTTGCTTAATGTTGTGGAATGTTGCGTGGTATTCCACCATGTTGCGTCATGTGTATCATGTTGTACCATCTTGCGTGATGTTGTGCGATTTTGTACTATGTTGCGTCTTGCTACTTAGTGTGTGGTCGTTTGTTTTTCGTTAATTAGATAACTGGCGTTATGTTCCATCACATTGCGAAATCTTGCACCATATTATGATGGCTGCATTACTGTGACATTACATGTTTACACTAATCGCGTCTATTTGAAAATGTTGGTTGTTATGAATAACAATATTTATTTGTTGCATTCGCTATCTAATTAATGTTTTGCCTTGATCCACTTTTCACATTTTTTTTCCTTAACTGATTTTGATGTCTTCTGCTGCGGAGCGGGTTTCTTTATTTTTTTCGGCTAGCCCGTTTTAATACAAATTGGTCAAGGGAATCAAATACCAAGAGTTCATTCCGATGGGTGCTAATTTCGAAAAAATCATTTAGAGAACCCTTCGATGGGGGCCGGGCATTTAATTTTTTTTTCTGGTTAGAACGATTTAGATAAAAATTGGAGCAGTAAAAGTTTTCTTAAGTCAGGAATGGATTACAATGAGTCCTAATTTTTATAAAAATAGGTGAGATGGGTTTTTTTCGTGCTGAGAGTCGGTTGTGCTGTGTTCTAAATTCTGGAAAATTTGTTAAGGTTCTGCCATGCGATCCACTTTCCTATTAAAAAAAACCAGCTCGAACGACTTTGAGAAACTATTTGAGAAAAAATTGCTAAATCGGAATATTTGTATGGAGATGAGCTCCGGATAAGTCGCTTTGTTTTGTCTTGTTACCCAACAGAAATGTGGCTTCTAAATCGAAGGGGACGGAATTCATCAATAAATGATGAACATTGGAATCTAATCTAAACTTTTGACGTGCATCTGGAAAATTATCAAGCTAAAGAACCTAATCCATTTATAACCGGTTGGGATACGCTTTCTTTGTATGATGCACGTAGGATACCATTCTTGGCCATTCTCAAGCGACTAAAGTGGAACTCGGTTGCCGCTTTAACAAAACCGTTAAAGCGATTTTTTACGCGATGGTTTGTGAAAATAAAAGGAATGTGTTTAACTATTGAGCGTTGTGATAATTTATCATAATTGTTTTACATTCAGATTTAAAGGAACAGCTGATATTTGTTTCGATTTTGTATATTGTATAAATTTTAGGGATTCCAAAGACTTATTATTATTGTGATACTTTGGCCATGTACTGTAGATGTCTATAAGCAACTCTCCCACCAATTCGTTTAGATTACCTACTGCTGAAAAGGGTTACAAATACACAGTAAAAAATAAAGTGGCCCAAGTCTCTAACCACTTTGCATACTTAATCAAATCAAACAGAATTTCATATTCTGTCGTTTTGTATACATACGAGTACAACAAATAGAACCTCAATATATGTAGGTATTTAATTTGCGCGAAGCTTTTTAGTATATAAAACAAAAATCCACTTTAATTTACATATGTAAAATAATTATGTATTTCAAACATAAATATGTATGTAGAGCAAAAAATCTTTTCTTTAGCACAAACACTGTAGATCTGTTTGTAATGTAGAGCAACATAAATTCCCATCTCGATATATAATTCACTCTCATAACAAGTGTATTACGTATGTATACTCGTAAAATAGAAATAAGTGAATACATTTATTTTGTGGAAAAAATAGGAATAATTAATTAATAAAAACCTTTATATTTACATATAAATCCTTTGAAAAATAATAATAAACATAAACATAAATATTATTTATAGCAGAAGTAAACATACATTACTTATGTGTACATATGAACAACGAAGCCTTATGTACTCGTATGGAAATGTTGTGCTCGAAATTTTTTCTTTATAGACATTTAATTAAATTGAATTTTTTGTCGAGTCGATTTTTTAATTAAAATTTAAAATATTCACAAATATAATTAATACATTTTATATTTAATTTGTATTTCTGTCTTTTGTTTATTGTTAGGTAAGCCGCAGTTCTTCAATTTAACAGCGCGATGTGATAGCTGTATGTTTCTGCTGTCGTGCTCTAGTTGATACGCATAAGGGGACGCCAAGCTAACTCACGTACAACAGTCGGTCGATACAAAGCTGCCTCGATTAATGGTTTCATTCTTTGATGGCGACTACACGAATTGGACCGAATTTAAGAAGTTGTTCGTCGACCTCGTTATCATCCAACAACAGTTAACCAATTCGCAGAAGCTACACTATCTGAAGGCATCTTTGTTCAAGTCTGTGAGCATTACCAACAACAAATACGAAAAATCATGCTGTATTCTACGAGATCGAAATAATCACCGTCGGTTCATCATCGACAGCCACCTTCGAAGTCCGATAGGATCACAACCCTTCGACGTAAGAAGTTGTCACTAACCCGAGCGCAATATCCATCATACCAAAATGTGACCCATTTCCTGAATCACTGCAGATGATTTCCATGAGTGAAGCATAATTGAATCCACCACAGTCGCACAAAGAGGCTTCGTCATTATCGCAAACCTGTCACGAAATCAACTCGCTCACTCGTCGTCACTTTGGACTCGTGCATCTACACGTGTCAACTTGGTGCTGGAAATTACATTGTGTTCTAGTGCGATGAATTCAGACTTCTAAAATTCAAGGAAAATTCATATCTCGCCCAAGAAAAAGCCGTGCTTCAACTACCTGCTCAAAGGCCAGACCAGTTAGAATTGCAAGTCCAGTTTGTGCCAGGTTTGCATCAAAAGACACCATACGTTATTATATAACTCAAAGTCGACCAACAAATCATCATTCATCAAACTATCACACACTCCTGTCACTACGAATTATGTCCAATCGCCATTCACGGATGTACCGCTCGCAAAAGCAATCGCCATCGTATCGTACTCAAACTAAAACTTCGTCATTCGAGCTTTGTTGGATTCGGGAGCCCAGGTCAGCTTCATTTCGGAGAGTAGATCAAATCGCATCGCAATTGCGAGCAGACCAGCCACAGTAAAAATCAGTGGAATCTCTGCGAACGAGGCGCCCACGTCACGTTCAATTGCCGAATTCGTATTACACTCCCAAATCAATTCAACATTTTTTGTCCCTCTCACGGCCCTCGTTGTCGAGATGATCACAGACACGCTGTCATTCCAACTAATTGACACGTATCAATGGCCATACTTGAAGCAATTGGAACTTGCCGATTCCCATTACTGTCGTTATCGGGCTGCTCCAGAAAAATGGTTGCATCAGCGGCATTAACGATTCACCATTCGCACAAAATACGAAAGTTGGTTACGTTGGACAACCAATCAGGCGTCTGATCGAAGATACTTTCACCTCGAGAATTTACACACGTTGAGTCAGAATGTGAATGGCACTACGAAACGACACACTATTACAATGCCATGAAAGATCATCAATCAGAAAGTACATTCTGAGTACAACAGATTTATGCAGGATTATTTGGAATCTGGGTACTTGGAGGAAGTGTCAGAAAGGCCAAACGGCTGCTGTCTTCTATATCACGGTGTGATGCAACGCAAACTGCGCTTGATATTCGACGCATCGCACACAACATCAACCGGTATATACTAACGTCTTCTAAATACTAACCCGCTTTCGCAAACATCAATTTGTTTTTTGAAAAAATTAAAATTTATGGGTACATAGTTTTTGAGTTATAACTTAAATATATTTTGATGTGGGGTTCAAATTGAGAGTGACGCACCCATACAACGCTTCTTGATTTAATTATCTTGTAAGCTCTAGCCTCTCCTCTCTTTTCCTATTCCCGCCTTCCCGTGGTGAACCCTATGTTATCCTAAGGGTAACAGAAACCCGATCGTTAATCAACCACAGGCACCTTCGTCAAAAAACGATTACGAAATGTTTTTTTTTTTAGAAAGAGCGATAACAATCATACTTATGCACGAACGACAGATAATTACTACGATAATATGTCGTACGGAAATAGAAATCGAAACGGAGATTCAAATTTCAGAGACTTACAAAAATGGAGCCAATTTCAAAGATTGAAATACAAATTTCCGAAATCTTCATTTTCAAGATAATTCCGATTTTAAAGATAGAGATTCAAATTTCCGGAATTCCGGTTTCCAAAATAATTCTGATTTTAGAGAGAGAAATTAAAATTTTCGGGACTCTGATTTCAGAAATTCTGATTATAATGAAGTTACTCCAATTAATTATGGCGGAAACTTTTCAAGGATTGAAAATTCTAGTTACCGTTACATGACTATACTCAAAATTTGCAATGCTGTTTGGACCTGTTAATAACTTCGAAGCCATCGATACCGAGGTACACGCTGAAATCAAAACCAGCGAGGAACCGATATACACTAAATCATACTCGTATCCATACAGTATGATGCAGGAAGTGGACAAGCAAATTGCTCAACTCCTCGCAGATGGGATTATACGACCCTCCAAAAGCCCATATAATTGACCAATTTGGATTGTGGAGAAAAATTTGAATGCCTCTCAAACGAAGAAATATCAAATGGTAGTATCGGATTCCGATCCAATTCCGAATATCTCAAATACACTAGCCAATCTCGGAAATTCCAATTTTTTACCACCATCTATCTGAATTCAGGATTTCATCAGACCAGGATGAAAGAGGCTGCCATTCCGAAGACTTCGTTTTCTACCATGAATGGGAAGTATGCGTTTCTAAGCCTCCGTTCGGACTGAAAAACGCACCCGCAATCTTCCAACGGATGATCGACAACGTCTTGAAGGAATTCATCGGCGAATTATGTTATGTTTATATAGACGACATAAGGATAACATCTAGCTAATGTCGAGAAAGTATTTTCGAAACTACAGAAGGCCAACTTGCACGAGTTCCTAAAAATAAAAACGAAATGTTTGGGTTATCTCATAACAAACATGGGCATCAAGCCGGAGAAGAAAAAATTACTGGCCATTCAAAACATCAAGAAACCCGAGAATTTGAAAGATCTCCAATCCTTTTTGGGACTTGCATCGTATTATAGGCGATTTATCCGAGACTTTTCACTCATAGCCAAGCCGGTAACCAACTTAACGGGAGTAGAAAATGCTCAAATTATAGCATCGCAATCCAATAAAGTGAAGATTAACTGAACCAGAAAGAGTTAGAAGCGTTGCGTAATATCAAAGAACTATTATCTTCAACGGAGATATTAATTTTTTCAAATTTTAACAAACCTTTTCTGCAAAATACTGACGCCTCTTCGGCCGGGAAAGTCCGGCCAATTACCTACATCTCCATGTCACTGAATTCGACCGAGGAAAATTATGCAACAAATGAAAAGGAGATGTTGGCCATAATATGGGGACTGGATAATCTTCGTAACATTGTATATGGGGCCCGCAAATTTTTGACGGGCGGTTGATGGTCTAACGTTTACAATAAGTAATAAGAACAACAATACCAACTTAAATCGCTGTAAAGCTCTGTCGGAGGAGTACAATTACGAGCTTATATTTACAAACCTGGCTGTACCAACAGGGTAACTGACGCGCTGTCAAGATTGAAACTTGAAGCGAACACATTGTCCACAACTGGAACCATTCACAGTACAGAGGAGGATTCTGCCGACTTATTTCGATACTGTGATACACCCATCAATGTCTTCAGGAACCAACCGATATTTCAGCAAGGTCAGTACATCTACTCGTATGCTCATAAAGAATATGATCCCGCTAAACAAAAGTATTCTATGCAAGGTCCTACAGGAACAATTGCACCCAACCATCATCAACGGAATCAAAATCCCGGAGGAATGTATCCAACTTCTGCAAGAAGTAGTTAAGGAGAGCTTCTCTAGCTACAAAATACGAATAACACAAAGAATTGTTGAAGACATTCAGAACGAGGAAAATCAATTTCCCATCATAAAAGAAGAAAACAACACAGGAATTACATGGAAAACCTAAAGCAAATTTTGGAACGTTAATATTTCCAAAGATGGTCAGTTTGATCAAAAAATATAAGCAAACCTGTAATACTTGCAACACAAATAAGTATGATCGACATCCTCACCGTGTTGCTCTCCAAGAAACACCTATTCCAACATACTCTGCAGGAGTTCTTTATATGGATATAATGGAAATCAAAAACGAAAAGTTTCTTTCTGGTGTGGACAAATTTTCAAAGTTCGTAAAATTTTTTCGCATCTGCAAATCAATTTTGCATGTACGAAATAAAATCATCAAAGCTCTACATTTATTTCACTGCACCTCGCATACTCGTGATGGACAATGAGAGAAGTTTTGTGAGGCCTATCATAATGGATTACTTAAAAACATTGGCTATCCAAATTTACCTAACACCCTCCCAACGCAGTGAGGTAAATGGCCCTATAGAGAGAGTTCATTCTAGTACTATACTGGAAATAGTTCGATGCCTCCAGAACGAGTACCAAAAACTGTCCACAAAAGAACTTATCAACATAGCTGTGGACCGCTACAACGACTCTATACACTCGGTTACTCAACAAAAACCTAACAATATCTTTTTCGAAAGAACACAAAGAACTAATTATCAACATCTCGCAAACTTTAAGACAAAGGTTCATGAGGATTTGATAGAGGGACTTCGCAAAAATCAAGACTCCACCATTACAAGAGAAAATAGTAAGAGAATCGGTCCGAAGAAATATGAAGCTGGTGATACCATTTATATGGCAATCAAACAATGTCACTGTAACAACCACTTCGAGCAAACGCATCCACAAAGCCCAAATAAAAGACCTACCGCACTAATTCCCACAATACCTATAAAAAACATTCTCTTCCCCCCTCAATTACCCGCATTCACCAAAACAACACCCTTCAACCGCAATTGTTCATCAAGCGAGAGTCATAACGCAGCTAATTTCGGAACTGAAAGGTCACTCGCTCACATAAAGATCAATAAACTGGATCGGTAAATGGAAATTGATACCAGGATCATCGGATGCTACGGATTGGGATCAAATAATGACTAGTCAGAAACGAGATAATTCGTAACAACAATCAACAGTACAGGATCTACAAAGCCCTAACAAATATGTACAACTTAACAATTGCAGAGTGCAATAAAATCATTGATCACTAAAATAACGAATCGGAAGAGAAAATTCACCAATTATTGTTTAATCGACTCACTATCCTCAAAGTCGAAATATACGAGGTAGTCCGAGCTGCTCAATTAGCCAAGGGAAACATGGTTAATACCAACTTGATGAATAAAGGTGAAATTAATCGTTTAATCGTGGAAATTGAAACCCTGCCGTATGCTAACGAGATAGAGGCAATCGAATATGCTGAACCTATGATGATCGTGAAAGAATCTACCCTCCTTTACGTTCTTTCGATGCCGAAAATTAGTAGCAGACTGGACTACAATCACATCATCATACGATCACGAATTCAACGAACTTCTTCTTAACCAAGATGAGAAATTTTGGATTGCCTTAAAATATCATACATTCGGCGAGACCACTATTTGTGACCTAAGCAGACTAAAGATAAAGTACCAATGGATCATTGTGTCTACCAACTGATCAAAGGGCTTCAAAACTGATTCCGGATATTTACACAATCTATATCTGGGTATAATACTGTGGGCAAAAAATAGTAAGACTTTGTTCATAATTTTAAAATTCTTTATTTATTTCTCCAAATCTATTTCGTCCTCCTCAAAGTAATCCCCCCCGGCCTCAATACACTTGTGCCAACGTTTTTTCCAATCCTTGAAACAGTTGTTAAAGTCAATTTCCGGAATAGCTTCCAATGCCCGTAGCGATTCACGTTTAATGTCTTCAACTGACTCAAACCGGTTTCCCCGGAGCGGTCGTTTGAGTTAGATGAACAGCCAGAAGTCACACGGAGCTAAATCAGGCGAATACGGTGGTTGCGGAACGATATGGGTGGAATTTTTGGCGCAAAAATCACGTAAAACCAATGCAGTATGAGAAGGTGCATTATCGTGGTGCAAAAACCAAAAGACGTTGACCCATAATTCCGGCCTTTTTTACGAATAGCTTCGCGCAAACGACGCACACTCAAATAGTATTCCTTGTTGACAGTTTGGCCGGTCGGAAGAAATTCGGAGTGCTTTGACTTGGTTTTCTTGGTTTCGGCTCACCTTTGGCATGATATTCGTCCGATTGATCGTCTGTTTCTGGGTCGTAAGCATAGATCCAAGACTCATCGCCAGTTATAATACGTTTCATGACATCCTGGTAGTCGGAAAGCATTGTTTCACAGACGCCAACGCAACGCTGTTTTTTCAAAAAATTGAGTGATTTTGGAACCAATCGTTTTTACTGATCCTTCCGATATTTCAACGATGCCAGTAAGGTCTCTGACTGTTAATCGTCGATTCTCGAGGACCAATTCCTTGATTTTATTAACGTGTTGATCATCAGTTGATGTTGATGTTGATGGCCGTCCTAGACGTGGTTCGTCCCCAACACGTTCTCGACCATCTTTGAACAACTTTTACCAATCAAAACACTTGCTCGCGACATACAATTATCACCGAAGGCCTTTTGCAACATTCTGAACGTTTCGACACCACAATATTGATTCCGCACACAAAATTTAATGGAACTTGTATGTTGAATAATTTCACCCATTGTAAAAATCGCCGAATGCACTTTTTGTACTTCAGAAAGACAAGCGTATACTAAACACTAATGATTATTTTGATGTGGCATTTGGCCCAGATGTCACTGGCAGTCATACCAACATAGAAAAAAAATATTTCGACGAATGGTTTTTAGCGCGAAATTTAATTTAAAAAGTCTTACTCCTTTTTTGCCCACAGTAGTAACATTGCACAATTACACAAGGAACACAAGGAAGTGGCCATCATTGACATTGGGATCATAGTTATTATCTGCGGCTTGGTATTAATTTTTATAATACGCAAGTCGAGACTCGCGCATCAAAAGGGACTGCTGTTTCTCCCAAAACCAACTGTTCAGGAGGAACTTCTCACTCATCAACCTGGAATTCCACTCATCCAGTTAAATTTTTGGGAGAAGTTAACATCATCAGTAATGTCACATCAGCACAACGTGCCTTCAGCAATGCTTGCTTAACTCGTTAATTTTGATAAGCAACATAGCATCAACAAAATTGGTGCTGTAATGTTAAAGAACAAAACATACGGAAAATTTACGGATACCCAGTTATAACAAAAATATATTTTGAACTATTTTAACAGTGTACTTTTTAAAAAGTATTAATTTGTACTTATATGCTGTTGACGCAATTCACGCTGGCCGAAACTCGTTCAGTACTCACCTGAAAAGAAATAAAGAAAATTGTGTATTAGAAATGCAAATCAATAAGTTTTAAACATTTTGACATGCAATCGTACAATGCCAAATTAATCATCGATGAAGTCATAGCAAATAATAAATAATTTAAACCTTTAATAAAATTAGATTTACGTCGCAAAGGTAATTTAATTTCCAAACATTTTTATTACCACAAAACGCATAAAATCAATCAGCGTGATATTTAAAATTTTATGAACTAGGTGTAGGAAACCAAATTGTTATGACACCCGACCATTCCTCTATATAGCAATGTCCAACCACAAAACTCAACCAAAAAGCGGACCTCACACAACAAATATTTTTTGTAAACGTAAAAGGAAAAGTTGGTGCGGGTTGGTGAATGTAAATTTTCGAAAACGAATTGTTAAATAGACATTTTTTCGGCAGAATATATAGGTTGACGTCTATATATTTTTGTGACTGACTAAATTAAATGAAAATTAATTTTCCTTAATTTTAAATTACAATTTTACTTTTTTTTTTTTTCAATTGCTTTGTAAATTATTTTGGTTGATGATATAAAAAAAGAAAGATTTTCGCATCAAATTATACATTACATGGTGTACAGAGCGACATTAAATATATTTCGGTAGTTGATGTCGTTAATGTTATCGTTCCGCGATTATACATAATAATATGGCTGTATAATCGTAAAGTTGCCGTGGCAAGATGCACGGGGGCGGTTTCAGGGAGGGTGAACGACGTCGAAATAATAATAATAATAATTAAATTTAATTATTTTAAAAGAATATTATATTATAAAATAAAAAGAATAGCACCAACCAAAATTTCAAATAAAAAATGGAAAATTATATTTCAATGATTATAAAATTATTCCAAAATGATAAAATAATTTGAATAAAATTTAAATTAATTTTTTTTTTTATGTATATCACTCTGTACATACATTTGTGCGAGATAATGTTGTTATAACGACGGAAAAAAGATTTTCGTTTTTCTTTATTTGGGTTTCATCTGACAAAAAAATTGTGTTACTCGTATCGTGTACTCGTATATATGTGTATATGGGTGAACATTACACCACACGTTTCAAATTAAATCATATAAAATCAAGATTGATAGGCGACGCGAACAACAACACGCATTAAGTAAAAAGTTTTGAATTATTGCGTCAGTTTTTGTAATTGTTGTGTGTGAATTATTTAAACAATTGTTTAATGAATTATAATCCTTTCATGTGTATGTGTGGGGGGGGGGGGGTAAGCGGTAATGCTAAGTATTCGTTTTTATGACATGTAAGGAATAATAAATTGTTCTTAATGCGGATAAATTTAGTACACGGTAATTTATCGCTACGGATATGATTTGGAATTAAACATAAGTTTCTCTGAACTTAAAGGATTGATATAGAAACGATCATTTACATTATTTACATTTGTTAAATAAATTGAAATGCTTCATTAAAAAATTAAATATGCACTTGAGGACGTCTCATAATTTGCAAAATAATCCTTTACAGCGGAGAAACAGAAACCGCATATCAACAAAAATTGTAAAGAGTGTCCCCGAAATGCCATAATCAGATTTATGGTGTCAACTCTAGAACTAAGTGTTAATGGCTCGGTAGACCTCGGTTTACACTTTTATATTATTATTTCCATTTACACTAAACAAAAAAAGTATTCACCGAAGGTCGCAGTGATATGCCGCGGAATTATAACAAATTCAAACCCCGCAATAAATCTATGTAATTCTATACTTGTTGTTAAATTGTGTATCTACATTTTTATTGTTTGTTAATTTGTGTAGCTACACTTTTGATAAGTGTTGAAAACTTCACACCACACTGTGACGCGTTTTCTTCAGTTAGTATAAAATATTAATGCAGAGAAGTTATTAAATATTTGTTTCCTCTAAACGAATGTTCAGGATTTTGAAAGTAGTGATAGTGAATTAGATTTTGAATTTCATGATGACAATTCTATGATTCTAGTGACAGTGACATACACTGTGGTGCTACTATAGACGCATCTACTTTTTAGGACACTTTTTGTTTCCAAGAAAGTTTGAGGTAAAACCAATGGTGCAGTATGAAAGGGCATAGTAAAACAACAAAATTTAAATTAATAGGGAACATAAAATAAAAAATTAATTCACTTTAGTAAAAATTAAAATAAAATTAATAATGAGTAGGGCCTTCTTTGTTCTGAATAAGCTAAAATATCCTGCTCGGCATACTCTCAACACTCAGTAAGTTTACTCGAACAACTTCTCCAATTGACTCCCAAGCTTCAATCACGAGCACTTTCAAGTCCGAAAGTTTATATTGGAACGATTTTTCGAACTATGACTCCCCAGATGTTTTCAATTGGGCTTAGGTCTAGTGAGCAGATTGACTATTGCAATACCTCAACATTATGTGCTTCTAGCCATGAACGAGTCTCATTCCTCTTGTGCACTGAAGCGTTTTCTTGTTGAAAAGTTATATTTTCTGTCCTGTGCACCACTAAATATGAAAAAGAGTTCATGCGGGCGGATGGGAAAGCTAACTCTAGCATTCCAATGCTACAAAAAGCTCACTAAAACATCAAGGAACCGCCACCGAAATTTATCTTAGAAAAATAGCGTGGTTCTTTGTTCAGCTCTCTCCAATAAGAATCAAAACTGTCCGGACCGTATAAATTAAATTTTTTCTCATCTGAAAAAATAATTTATATATATATATATATATATATATATATATATATATATATATATATATATATATATATATATATATATATACATATATATATATATATATATATATATATATATATATATATATATATATATATATATATATATATATATATATATATTTCTCGATATATATATAAATATTATTAGTGACAAAAATGAAAAATTATTCGTTGGTTTGAATAGTGTTTATCATGTTCGCTGGTCTGAACATGCTGCCCCACGGTGACTTGTAGCCGCAACTTATACGCTTGTTGATGAATTTGCAATGTGTTGCGATTTCGTTTTGCATAAAATGATTATCGTAACGCTGACTGTTATCATAATGGCAAAGAGTATATATGTGGTAGTATAATGATGAACGTCATGATTATTAAGACGCTGGTAATGTCCTTCAGTCTGCTTCAATGTTTTAATTTTTTTCAAGTTCTCCAGATCTTCAATATCGAAATCGTCAGTAGTGGTGGTTAACCTTTTATCGATGACATGCGTTGTTAAATTGAAAGCTGGTATACACGATTTATTTAAATATGTTGTATAACTAGTGCTGCTGTACAGAGTGAAGGTGTCCCCATTCAAGGTGCAATGCACCGGCTGTTGAAGAATTCCTGTACCAGAGATGGTTATTTGATTGATGGTATTATTGCATATGCTATCGAAAGTCTACTGCTTGTCTGCAACAAAGATCCAACTATTTGAGAAATACAGCTGAATCCATACCATGCTAGGCGATGTTGATGTAACGACGCAATCGGTTAGAGCTTCTTTGCTGTGGTGTGATAATCCAAGTTCGCAGCTACCACGACTAGCTTGATCTTTTTGTAGCGGTTGATGAAGATTGCACATAAAGTGTCGTGATTGGATAAGTTTACATGTCCGAACATCGGCTTCTGTTGATAGATAATAAGCGTAACGTTGTAAAGATACCATCTAGTAACGTGTAGATGGTTGAATGTAGATGTATGATTCTTCGTGAAATGTTGGTACTGGTATCACATTCAGATTTTGAAATTCTTCCCTGGCGATTAATGGAATTTTTACTTCAAAAATTACCTTGTCATCTATTACGTTTGTTTTAAGTTTGAGGAGCTTGTGTAGTTGTTTTAATTGGCGAGTTGATAAGTCCAAGGGACTCGGTAAAGCCTGTTGAATTTGATGTAATTGTATTTCCAGTTGGTTGGGAGTAAATAATAGATTATTGATGCGGTTGTGGTGTACATCGGAGATGACATCCATTAATGCTTCTTGCACATCCTTAAAAGTTATTATTGCTACAATAATTCGCAGCGTTGCATCCATGAATTTCTCATGAAACAATACAGTCGCTAGTTCATCTTGCACCACTTTGTAATGATTAATGATTAATTCTCTGTCACGCTTAATGATATTGGTGGTGGCTTCTGTGATAGATAGTTGTTTCTTAACCAGATCGTGTATGTAGGCCTGATTTTCAGCCAGAGATTCAATTTGCTGATTATATTTTTCTGCATTAGCTATAACATAGCATCTGTTTTACTTTTTCATATAGGTCGCGTTACAGCTTCGTGATAGATCCTTGGTGGCATCCCGTATTTGATTTAATTCAAGCCAGTAATTCGTTAAATCATAGTATATTATTAAGTTCCACTCACTCCGAAGTACATTGGCACTCCCAATTTCATCGAAAATTATCCCAAATTTAACCGAAAACTGGGTTATGTTAAGGTTGGAGGTAGTTGTTGCCGAAACCATTAGGGATAATATTGTTGTGGTATACAATATTGCCTTTGCTGAGGGATTAATTTTACATGCCTTCGTCTTTTGTGGTGGATTTTTAGGATGCAATTTGTTGACTAATTTTGCTGCAGTTTTTCTTACCTGTGGATCTGCTGCTCCTCTCGTCCAATCCCGAGTTGTTTTCTTTAAATTCCGTTGTTCATCTGTGTTGTCATAGCTTCCATTTGTGCGTTTTTGTGAAGTCTTCTGTGGCGCTATCATAAGTGAACTGCTTTCTTGGGCTTGCATTTTATTTGGTGCTTCCTGGCTGTTGATCCTTGCCTTGATTAGTTCTGGTGTATAGTGTTGAATGGCTTCTTTTTGTTGTGGTAACGGTGATAACTTTGATATTGGTCTCTTAAAGGGGGTGCTCCGGACCACGGACTGTTCCCACTCGGACTTTGTTGTCATTGCCAGAGTCTTGTTCGGTTATCCGGGCTAATAACCACTTTGCCGGAGGTAGTCGTTCATCTCGGATTATAACTAACTGACCTGGTTCTAAGTTTTGTTCTGTTTCTTTCCATTTTCCACGTTGTTGTAGTTGTTGAAGATATTCTTGTGACCATCTGTTCCAGAAGTCTTACTTCTCTATTAGTTTCCATCTACTAAGATTCCCGATTTTTTCGGTTTCTAATTGCTGTTGAGGAGGAGCGATTAAGGCATCCCTTATAAAAAAGTGGCCTGGAGTTAAAACGGATAGGTCTGTAGGGTCGTTGGTAATTGGGATTAATGGTCTCGAATTCAGGCATGCTTCTATCTGGGCTACCACTGTTGTTAATTCTTCAAATGTGAGAGTTTGTCCTCCCACTACTCTTTTTTAAAGTGATTTTTTGCTGCCAAGAAGCAGTCAGCTTCCCAATGGCCTCCAAAAGTTGATGCTGCTGGCGGGATGACATGCCACGTTGTACCATCCTTTGCTAAGCTTTCTTTGAGTTTTTCATTTGCTTCCTTTAGGGCCTTTATTCTTTCTCTTTCTAGTTCATGATTTGCGCCGATGAAATTGGTACCGTTGTCGCTATAGACATCTGTGCAAAGGCCTCGTCTTGCTGTGAACATTTTATAAGCTCCAATAAAGTGTTTGTTACCATACAGATAAATATGGCTAGATACCCTTTATATGATTTATGACCTCTGCTTTTAGTAGTTCTTACTTGGAAAGGTCCTGCATAATCTACCCCAGTTCTGCTGAATAATCTAACAGGGATAAGTCTCACTTCCGGTAGATTTCCCATATGTTGGTGTCTTACTTAATTATTAAATCGATGACACCTAATGATCTTATCTATTGTTGAACACACCTTCGACCGTTAGTAACCCAATAACGTTTTCAAATATGCGCCAGAGTGAGCTGAGTTCTTCCGAGCATGGTTTTCACATAGGCTTCATCTATTATCAATTTTACTGCTGGATGCCCTGGAGGTAATATTGCTGGACGTTTTTCTTCATATATGACAGTGTTGGAGAATTTTGTAATCTTCGTCCAACTCGTAACATACTATTTTTATCTACAAATGGATTTAGCGAGAGTAGTTTTCTTTTGGTAGCGATCTCTTTGTTCTTCTTCAAGTGATTTATCTCCTCACTATACTCTGTTGTGTTGCTTTTTCATACTCCGTGTAAACCGAAGCACGAATGCCGTTACTCTTTGTACTTTACTCAAAGTGGAACATCTTTGTAGCAGGTGAGTTAGTATTGTTTCTGTTCTGGAGGATTGCTTAAACTTAGTGGGTAGCTTGGAAATGGTATCGTGGACGTTTGTAACCATCTATGCCACCATAGTGGATGAGCTTGTAATTGTTGTGGTTTAACCCTCAGCTGGCGGAATCTGCTGGATTGCCAGTTGAACTTACATAACTCCAGTGCGATGGTTGGATCATTGTTTGTATTTGTGACACTCTGTTTACTACAAAAGTCTTGAATTTGTTTGGATTTCCTGTTATCCAGCTCAGTGTTACCATTGAATCTGTCCATGCATATATAGTTGTATTGTTAAACCCCATGTTTTGTGAAATGGATTGTAATAATTTGGACAGGAGTAGAGCACCACATAATTCTAGTCTTGGTAATAATACCTTGGTTTTGATGGGAGTCACCTTTGTTTTTGCTGCTATCAGTGAGGTTGATGTAATGTTACCAAGTACATCCATAATGGAGTAATAAACGACGGCTGCATATGCTTTTTCGGATGCGTCACAAAATCCATGTATCTGTCCCGCACTGTTGTTAGTGTGTTTTATCCAACGTGGTATCCTAATTTGTTCTATTTAGTGGAGTGCCTTCTTGTATTTATTCTATTTTTCTTTTATTTCTATTGGTAGTTCTTCATCCCTTGACCATCCTGCTAGCCATAATTCCTGCATTAATAATTTTGCTACAACTACTATTGGAGAAAGCCATTCTAAAGGATCAACTAATTTTGTCGCTAGAGGGTGTCTCTGCCTCATCTTGAGCCAATTGTTTTAAAGTTCTTATGGCTAAATATGGCGCTGATGCTACACCAAATGTTACATTTGTTAATTAGTAATCTTTGATAGGCATTGTTGGTGAATGCCTCCATACAATTTTTTGAAAGCGTTGATCGTCTTCATATAACTTGATTTCCGGATACAGCTTCTCGAGGTCGGCAGTGAATGCGAATTTAAATTTTCTAAATCGCAATATAATTGTTATTAAGTTATTTTGAATTGTCGGACCCACAAGCTGATTATCGTTGAGGCTTGTACCATTGAACGTCTTTGCGGAGGCGTCAACAACTACTCTAAGTTTTTTTGTTAAACTGTCGTCTTTAATTACTGCATGGTGAGGAATGTAATATTCGTCTACATTGTACCCACCTTCTTCACATGGTTTCATGTGACCCAAATCTTTTTATTCTTGTATACAATTCTTATAGTCAACTGCTATCTTCTCTGATTTGTTTAGTTTCCTCTCCAATTGCAAAAATCTGGCTATGGCTTGATGTCTGGACTGGCCTAATGGAGTGTAGTTTGGTTTGAAAGGTAGACTAACCACATATCTTCCTGTTGAGTCTCTGCGATGAGTTGTTTTATAATGTTCTTCTGCTAGTTGCTCTTCCCTGTTCATTCCCTTTTGATCTGCGATTTCTTCTAATTCCCAGAATTTTGTTATATTCTCATCAATTTCTGCTAGTGTTATCAATGAATGAATTTTGACAGTTTCGCGATTTGTTGGACCGAATATTATCCATCCAAATTCCGTTCGTTGTGCGATCGGCTCTCCGCTTTGCCCTTTAGCTATTTCGTTTAACATTATCATTGGATAAAAGTCTGCTCCAAAAAGTATGTCAATTTTACCAGGTTGATTGTAGTTTGGGTCCGCCCGTACCAAATCATTGATGTGTTTTCATTGCCAAGCGTTGATTAGTTGATCTGGTAATATTTTTGTCAAATTATTATTGACTAGCGCCTTTATTTGCATCGTAAAATTTGACGGGAACCCTGGTTCTAAATTACAAGTTATGTATTTATTTATTAGTCCTACATTAGTTTCTCCAATCCCTGATAATTTTACATGCGTTTTCTTGTACTGCAGATTAAGTGTCTTGGCGGCTTCGTGTGTGATAAATGTTCCTTGTGAGCCCGGATCAATTCAAATACGGACATATTCAAGTTTTTCTTGTCCCACCTTTATTACTGCTACAGCTGTACCAAAAAGTGTAAGCCCTTGATTTGATGGGTTTGATTGATTTTCAATTTGATTTTCTAATTGATTCCTTTCTAAAAACGACATCTTTTTGAATTTTATGCATGTTGTTATACAATGTGGTCCACCACATTGTTTGCATGATGTATTTGTTACTACAAATCCCTTAACTTTTGTTTGGTTGTAGTAATTTGGTTTTACTCGTTTTTGATCCGCTACTGCTGGTGGTCCATTCAATCTGTTTTCTAAGAACCTTAGAAATTCATCTAATGTTTGAATTTCTTTGGGATCTGTTATCGATGTTTCATACAATCTTAATGTTTCACTGTCTAGGTTTTTTAACATTAAATGTATGATTATTGGATCCCATGTGGAGGTGTCCACATCTAATGTTTGTAAGCCGCTGATGACTTCTTTGATGGTATCATGAAGCGACCTAGTTCCATTTGCTGACTCTGTTGTTATTGATGATTGGTCTAGCAAAGTGAATAGTTGAGCGGTGACTAATAATCGCCTGTTGTTGTATCTCTCTTTGATGATCTCCCATGCTTTGGAGTAGTTGTTCTCAGTACATTGAATGTGGTTAACCAATTTTGCGGCTTCTCCTCCTAGACTCGTTTTTAGGTAGTTAATTTTTTGAATTTGAGAGATCGAGTTCTTGTCGTGCACCAATCTCTCAAAAATATCTCGAAATACCAACCATTTATTAGGGTCGCCATAAAAATGTGGAATTTCTATTCTTGGCAATTTAATATCTTTGTGCTGTTGCGGCGTTGGTTCTTCTTTTATTTCGAGTCCATCCAGTTGTTCTTGCATCTTTATCACTATTTCTTGCCAACCTCTTTCGATATTTTTAAAATCTCGGTTGTTTATATGTATATGTTTCTATTTCGTTCTGTTCCGTGTCGCTTTCTAGGATGCCGTCGTGCCATGTAGCGATGTCCGCAAAAAAGTTGTTAAGTAATTGCATTTTTTGTTTATAAAATGCCCTGTTGTTTTTATTTCGACTTCCATCTTATGTGGTTGTTCAACATTATAATTTTTTCACGTATTTTTTGAATGAGTTTTGATGCGGGTGAGAGCTTACTTTTAGTAGAGTTTATTGGTTGTTGTTTACTCTTCCGCTCCTCCATTGTGTCAAATAACTTTTGACGATACTGTCCTACGACTTGAGACCATTTTTGCCTATCCGAATCATTTTTAGTAATGATTGCATCATTCTCATTAAACTGCCTCCATTTTGTCTCTAGTTCGGTTAAGCGTTGGTGTAAATACTCTTCGGTTTTTCGGGAGTCTCCATTTTTCCCGTAATTAATTCCTTGCTTTTCCATGGCATCCCAAAGTTTTTTTTTTATCTCTGCTATCTATTCTGGGGTCAAGGCTCTCCCAACTCTTTCGCGGTTTGCTTATTTACGTTCTTACCTTTACGCCTGTATCGACCAATTCGAGGACGTACGGACATAGGTCCGATTTTATTACCAGCCTATACTGGCATGAAAAATGGGTCGGCCCATGAGTTTTGCACTCCAACAGAGGGTCATAGATGTGTTCCTTTTCATCACATATCGTAATTTGTTGATGAAAATTCCCTTTGCATCCTGTCCCTATCGAGATTCAAACCCGGTACCTCCCGATCCTAACGCCAAAGCTTTAACCACTATGCCATTTGGACAGTAGTCATCCCAAAGTTGTTGCTGGATATTTACTAGCTCTTCGAACGTTGTCATATTCGGTAGATTTTTGGAGGTTCGATGTGTTCCGTTGAGATTGATGGTCCCAATAATTCTTCAAGTTGTTGTTTGACGAAAAATCACTGTTCCGTGATTCCTGTAACTCCGTAGAATGGTTGCCTAAACCGACATATATGCATATATGTGAATATTATTGGTGACAAAAATGAAAACCAATTCGTTGGTTTGAATAGTGTTTATCGGCTCGTATTGAGTAAGGCAAGAATGCGTACTGTTTCGCCAAATGCTGTTCCTAAAAATGTAATGCGGAAATTAGATGCCACGTTTCCTAATGACAAACAAACAATGGGGTGGAGTCTCACAAAGATCACACACTCTCAGACATGCAGCAAAAAGTACAACAGCTATCAGATCTAGCTAACGAAGTTGGTCTCAAGATAATCATCAGTAAAACCAAGACGATCAGACTCCAACACAAATATAACCACCCGATGCACATCATCAATGCACAAATTGAATATCTAAATGGATTTGTATTCCTTGGTTGCACAATAACGAAAATAGGTGAGGCAGGGGAGGATAAACGCATTAATAAGGCCAGACACACATTCAACATGGTTACATAAAGTCTGTAATTCTTCTGTCCGCTCACGCGAGACCCAAGATACGAACGAATGTTCAACTCGTGTGTGAAATCGGTACTTATTGTATGGGTACAGTAGAAAAAATCAGAAAGAAGTTTCAGGTGTTCGTAAACAAGTAAGTTCCTTCGAAGAATACTGAAATGCTTCTGGCCTCTAACACTGTATAACTAACATTGAACTGCATAGAAAAACAAATCAGTCAAGACTGAAATAAAGAGACGAAAGCAGAGATGGGTTGGCCATACGCTGAGGAAATCAACAAATGTAACGAGGATGCCATTGGACTGAACCGCAAGAAAAACGGAAAGTAGGAAGACCAGCGACATGACATGGAAGAAAACAATGCTAGCTGTTGCGAAACAAGTAGCCCACAACAGAGTAACATGGTCCCGTAGCTCCTAAATTGGAGAAACAAGAACAAAATCCGTAATTTGAGCTTTACTGATTGTAAAATGACTTAGTTCCTTAAAATTGCATAAACCCTGGACACTTTTATTTTTTATATACTTTTACAGTTAATTTTTCCGAGACAAACTTTTCTACGGTTAAAAATTCATGTTAAATTAAAACACTACAAATTGTTTACGAGAATGCGGCTGGTACCCAAATTTCCTATGGCACCTAAATCCTTCTTAAATTTAAAACTTATTGAGTTTAATCCGCACCATCTTAAAAAAAGTTTGTTCCATGCAAAATTAAGATTTTGATAAATTTCTTGGAATATTTGAAATTATTTTAAGAAAAATAATTTTCATCTGCATCAAAATATTTTTTCATTAATTTTGGTTTTATATCTAAAAATATTTATTACTTATAGTTACGAGTATCGAAAGTTATTTTCTCTATGATTAATATAAATTGTGCTTGCAAAATATAATATAACGAGAGCTTAAAGCTTCTTCTTTTATTTCAAAAAATAAAATTTTCGGTTTTTAAAACTTCGGTAAAATGAAAAACAAATTTTTATAATTAAATTAGAAAAGTTTTCGTTTTTATTGTGAAAAAAAAAAAAATATTTTTAGTTCTGTTAAAATTATAGAAAGTTGGTTGTATTTTATGTATACGGAGTGAAACTATGAACACTTTTTCCCATCTTGTTGTTTCTATCATTTCAAATTAATAGTGACAGTGAATTTTATAAGTTGGAAAATAATAGAATTTATTTATTTATTTTGTTGTTGTTGTTTTTGTTTTGAATTGTTGTTTGCTAGTGATAGCATGTAACATATTTTATGATTTATGTCATAATTTTTATACATACGGTAGCTACATATTTGTTTGTCTCAATGTTCAGCGTGTAGAGCTTTTTATGTTTTAAATTATGACGTTATGGTTTATGCTCATGTACGAGTGTGAATGTCTATATATATTTACATATTATAGGGCAAATCCTTTGGGTTTGAGATTTAATTTTATATCGCTTTATGTAAATAAACAATTTTGGTATATGTAGCACTGTGTGAAGTAGGACACAATGCGGAAAATTTATTTGGCATACACCATATTAAAGCTTTTGGGCGCTGTACTCTCGACTCTGTACTATTCATGAATAATTTTGTTTTTTTTTTTGTATATAATCAGTTATTATTCTAACCTAATAATTTTATGGTTTTCGGCGATAACACTTCTAAATGAATAAATTTGAATATTTCTGTTTTGGAGGAGAAACGGAATAATGAAAAACCGAAAAATTTTTGAGTTGAAATTTTTAATGATATTTTAAATTAACTGCTCGGCACTGTTCAAGCGTCAATATATAGACAATGATGGTAGTGTGTATTATATATGAAGTGTACGCCTGCCAATCTTTTTTGCGGCCACCCTATATCTAAAAAAAACGGCAACACCAAAAAATTCAGCTGAAGATGAAAAACAATTTGTTTTTATTTTTAACTTTAAAAAGTTTTTCATTCTGCTTACGCTTCTGTATACAAATATTTTATTTCGTTAGCAGACTTTTGTCAATTAAATCTTTTCTCCTCATCGTCGCTTAGTTTTTTTTTTCGTGTTTGTGTGTGAGTCGTTTTGAAAACGAAATCTTCTTGATAAACAGCAAATCGTATTGGTGGAACAATTCTCGCACATACAATTTATATACACTTGAAACTTTAGCTTTTTTAATGGAGATATCAAATTTTCACATCTGCCAAAAACAAATATACACAACACACAGAAGCAAAAAAAAATATATTCAAAAATAAAAAAAAATATTCTGAAATGAAATGAAAGAATCATTAAGTGTTTACTGAAAATAAATAAGTAATAACAAAAAAGAAAAATCTTTAAGTCTCTGTGGACCAAAATATTTTTGTTAAAATTTTATATATCGTAATATTTTCTCCGTTTACTGTTCAATTACAAAAATTGTAAAAAACTCTTGAGGAATGAAATTTTTATTTCTCTATTTGGTAAAGATGATGAACCTCTATGTAGAGGTGGGAAATTTATTTATTTTTATGGCCTGGGTTACAGGAGTTGGTGGTGTATAATTAAATAACTGCGTAATATTACAAAAAAAAAGTTTTTCTATTAAATTCTCATTATTATTAAGACGGGGATAGGGTTTTCCAATATGAGTGATATGATTTCTTTACAAAAAAAACACACTAATTGTTAAGGAAACGGAAATGATTTATATTTAATGTGAAGTACAAACGATACAAATAAGTTTTGAATAAAACGTCATTCAAATGGCCTCCACGACTTCTTCTGCAGGAACGAATTCGATGAACCCAATTTTCGAGCACTTTTTCCACTAAATCAAGTCGTACTCGTATGTCATGATTAGCACGTTCAATATTGACTTGTAAAGCTTGAAGAGAGTTTGGTTTTTTGCTAAAGTTCAATGACTTCAAATAACTCCACAAGAAATAGTCTAATGGTGTTAAATCACAACTTCTTGGAGGTCATTCAATATCACAATTTCTTGAAATAATCGAATCTCCAAACTTTTTTCGCAATAATTCAATTGTTGCACTTGCTGTGTGGCACGTAACCCCGTCTTGTTTGAACCAAATGTTGTGAAGAACAACTTCTTCCAAAAACCATACCAAACTGTCAATTTAGGTGAATGTAATGGTTTTTCATGAATAATTTGTGGATTTTCTTCGCACCAGAATCGACAGTTTTGTTTATTTACCGCACCACTCAGATGAAAGTGAGCCTCATCGGAGCAGAAGTTTTTCTTAAAAAAATCGTTATCGTTTTCAAGTTGTTCCAAGGCAAAATCAGCAAATTCACGACGTTTACGGTGGTTCAATGGCTACAGTTCTTGAGTGAAAACAATTTTATATGGATGCAAACACAAATCCTTTCTCAAAATCCGCCAGGTTGAGGTTTGAGACAGTCCCAATTCTTGAAAACGTCTTGGAATCGACAAATTGCGGTCTTAAGCAACACATGTCTGAACGGCAGCAATATTTGCATTACTTCGAGCGAATCTTTGTCTTATTGGCACTTCAACATTATGTAAAGAAAATGTACGCTCAAAATGTTCAACAATTCGACGAATAGCGAGCACACTTGGACGATTATTATGACTATAAAATGGCAAAAGCGCACGAAAAGTTGCAATTGAAGAACGATTATTTTGATAATAAAACTGAATGATTTGTAAACTCACCATGATGAAATTGTAAACATTACTGAATACAACGAAACAAAAAATGACAGATCATGACATATTACAAATGGCCGAAACGTCACTTAAAAATCATATCATTCCTATTGGAAAACCCTATATAAGACTTAATTGATACGTTTTAAGCCTCTTATATACGGAAATTGGATGTTTGAGCCATGCAACTGAATCTAAACGTAAAGAACCACAGGATTTAATTATGGTGGTTTTTAACTGGTCTAAAGACATTTTTGGTTTTACGATTATGCTGCCCACCCCAGAAATCTTCAACGGTTTTCATTTACATGTTCGTGTATAGGTGAGAATATTTGGAATGGGTACAAAGGGCCGAATGTCGAAGGGCCGAATGTCGAAGGGCCGAATGTGTCGAAGGGCCGAATTTGTCGAAGGGCCGAATGTCGAAGGGCCGAATGTCGAAGAGTCGAATGTGTCGAAGAGCCGAATGGGTCGAAGGGCCGAATGGGTTGAAGGGGCGAATTTTTGTTTTGTTTTGAGAAATATAATTTTTTAAATTTGTTGTTTTATGGAATATTTTGTAAATTATTTTGATTAAACAAAAGTGAATTTCTTATGAGAGTGAGATTTCTTTTCTTAAGGTGTACTACGAAATCCCGATTTTTAAAATCCAGGTTTTCTTTTCTTCTTTAGTTCTAAAGTCTTGATTTTGAAAAACATATTTTTTATTAATTCGGACCGGCCGGTCCGTATCTCACCCAAAAATTTACTAGACACATGTTCAAAAATTTACTAGACCGCGTATTGAAATGCAATAATTGTAGAGGCTAACGGCTTCGATAACTCTCACGGGCACGCGGGAGGTCGCTGCGCTCCTCCCTCGCCTAGCTCTCCGAGGGGCTTCAGATTTGAACTTCAGGGGACGTAGGAGTCAGGATCAGCAAACATGTCGCACTGCGTGCCTCACGTAGGAGCAGATTATAAAGAATTAATAAAATATTCCTTAAACCAACAAATTTAAAAAATATATTTCTCAAAACAAAAAACAAAAAATCAGCCCTTCGACCCATTCGGCCTTTTGACCCATTCGGCTATTCGACACATTCGGCCCTTCGACATTCAGCCCTTCGACACATTCGGCCCTTCAACACATTCGGCAATTCGACACATTCGGCCCTTCGACATTCGGCCCTTCGACATTCGCCCTTTGATATCATTCCGAATATTTGTACCAATACAGTGAAAATGGGCCACATATGATGAATTTGAACCATATTTTCTCAATTTTTCGTCAAGATATTTCAATTTGATATTTCAGTTCTGTTTGCGTTACTGCGATGGACTCTAAAACAAAAAATGTATTGTTAGAATTAAGATTATATAAAAATTGTAAATACAATTTAGATGCAGATGCGGTCCAATAATTAATCCTCGGTATAATCCAATTTTAATCTAGATTTAAATCTACATTGTTCGTCGTCGGCCTTGTCGGTCACTCGAAAATATAGCCACAGTAAGGGAATCTGTGGCTGAGAATCCAGGAACTTGGCAGTGCGGTATCGCGAAATGTTAACGGAGTTGTTGTGGCCCGAATTGGATGTAATTAATGTGGAGGACAAGACGGTGCGACCTGTCACACAGCACGTGAACAACAATGGTGTTATTACAGACTAAGTTTCCAGGCCGTGTCATTTCTCGATTTGGCGATCATCATTGGCCATCAAGATCGTGCCATATAACACCAATGGGCTTTTTTCTTTAGGGCTATGTAAAGGAAAAGGTGTATGCGAATAAGCCTGAAACAGTTGAACATCTTAAAAAGGAAATACGGCGCGTTATTGGTGAAATACAGCCACATTTATGCGAAAAACTTCTACCATTTTTGGTAATGTGTTTTTGCAAAAATTAAACGTTGTTGGTTTGAATAAATCGCGTGGTCTGTACGTGACAACTGTCAAAAAACTCACTGTACAACTCGTATTAACAAAATGGCGGCAAATTTAAAATCGGCGCTCTTGCTGAGACACCTTATAGTTACTTAAACTACTTACCTTAATTTAATTAGATTTCATTTAGTTTCCTTCCTGCAAAATTATATATTGAACCTTCTTATTGTGCGAAATTTTGTTTTGGCCGTGGAACCTACAACCTGTTGGCACGAACAACTTTATTGAAATTTACTCAACAGACCCCCAAATAAGCGGTGAACCCGGTTTATTTGAAATTCACTGAGATAACCGTTGGTCTAAATATGCCTGTCCACATGATAACGTTTATATGCTTTTTTATATCAAATTTTATGGGAGCGGGCGGCTCAAAACCTCGGATTTCAAAATCCCGTATTTTAAAAACCTGTAATTTATAATTCCGTAAAATATTATAAAAATCCCTTAAATTTGATAGTGTGTCATCTCTTAGCCAATCATGAGGTATAATCAGGCATATTTGATAGAAATCTCGCGTTCGAAAATCCTTTAAAAATTGAGGGGTGTATAAGTTGTGGCCAACACCCATCTAAATTTTACCATGAATGTACATAAAACTCGAATACACCACCAGAAGTTTGTTAAAACCTGTCTTTTTGAACCAACAAGTTTTATTCCTGATTACATTTCAAAAACCTTCAATGACAACCCTTCTGGAAAAATTTCAACCACATTGCAAAACCAAAAAACCTACCACTACCGGGGAACACCAATCTTTGCCAAATTTTACAAGGACCTCCCAAATTATGGAAAAAATTGACGTACAAAATTTAATACCGAACAGTGAACCGTCATAATCAAAATTCATATAATAGGCCGTGGCTTTACCGTATTCTATGAAACATAATGTCCTCTGGCCGTGACACAATGTCGAGTCTTTTTAACACATTTTCCATAACACGTTCGCAGACTTCTTGTATTATTTCAGCAATTCTGTTTCAAATGTTGTAAGCATCGAGGTTATGGTTCGTTTACTGATGTACACCTTTCCTTTCAAGTACCATCATAGGAAGAATCGAGAGGAGTCAAATCAGGAGATCATTGAAACCAGTCGAAATTACCGCTTTCACATTGTTCGGCCGGGAAAATTTTCTTTAATCCGGTAACATGAAAGTTTTCCAACATATCCGGGTAGCGGTTACCAGTAACTGTTACAGCATTGCCTCTAGCAATCTCAAAGAAATATGGACTAAATGGCGCACAATCCAGTTACTCTACGGTGATGTAGAGATCTTTGGTGTACCAATAACCCATTTTCAGTGCACTAATAGTAGATGTACTGTTTAATAACAAAGCCAAGTCGAAATGTGGTTCGTCGCTCATAATGGTTTTTTACCAAAAATATTGGTCGTTTATACCGAGCTGTAAAACGCGAGCACCCCAATTTCACCGCTCTTCGTTGTCATTTTCCTGCAGTTCTTTCGTCAGTTGAATTTTACACAAATAAAAATACAAATCTTGGTGATGGAGACATTTCCAATTCTTGTGCACGGCGCTTATCGATTTCGGTACCTGAACCTTCAGTCACACCCTGCCTCATTAGACGCTTAAAAATTTAATTGATTTAACGACCACTCTCAACGACTATCAATTGCGAACTGACAAATATTGTCCAAAACAAAATGGCGGCCAAACTAAATAGACATTGAACCTTAAAAGTACCCTTTATGTCAAGAGACACGGTCTGTTTTATAAAATAGCACAAACACATTTGCAAAGTCCCCTTCATCCACTTCGATTAGCCTATAATCACCTTATAGAGCGAGCAAATTTCCAGATTTTACTACAATTACCCTAGAATAGCAATACCTCTGCCAATTTTAGTGGTAAATTTTATATTTTTGAACATTTATATAAGGAGATACGGTCCATATGAAATGACATGATTTTCTGTTGCTACTTTTTTTGAGTAACCACACTTTTTTAACTCTAGAAACTACAAATGCTCGGTTAAGAAATGGCCCAAAACTGTCTCAGATGGTACACATTCCAAAACTTTTTCCAGAATCATTTTATAATCCCATTTCAAACATACTCATTTACATCATAATCGGTTAGACAATGGCTGAGTTTCGTCCCAAATAGGATCTTCCAGAACTTTTTCAAAAATCATTTTTAAACTTCATTTCCAACCAACATACCGAATTTCATCATAAGAAATCACACACGTAATATTAACATTACGGGATTTTACAATACGGAATTCCGAGTCCAACCCGTTTATTGTATCTGAAAATCCGGTGTTGTATTTCTCCATTAGACACAGAAGGGAACATAATAACTACTTACATATCTCCCGACAGGGCAAACACGAATATGTTCGCTGCGTGTATTGCGACGTTACGTGAACTGTCGAGTCATGCAGCTGATTCAATGGTTTTGTGAACATATCAGCCAGCTGGTCCAGCAGACTTACGTGTGCTCATCCACAATGCTTTGCTCACTACTCTACAATAGCAAAAAAATTCGCCATACACACGTTGAGAGTGTTACTAGACCTTCTTTTTTGATTCCCTAGGTTAGCAAAAATTTTGAGTACATATCCACTAGATGACTTTCGATCGCCCAGTCAGGGTCGGCATACCCAATCAAAACAGATTCATCATCTCGTTAAAATTTTAATTTAAAATCGGAGGTGAATTTTAGTTCTGCATAATCTTGGAAACGACTTAGATAGCTAAGTGCAAAGCAAACATCGGGTTTTCTTCCCAACAATAAGTATATCAGACTATATCCAATACTACACGATATGAAAGATTTGTTAATTGTTTGTGTGATGAAATAGTTTGAATTTTTTGGTTATTGGTATCAATCGAAAGATTTACATTTAAATCCCATAAACTGCTTAACGGTCTGCTTAATACCCATATCCTTCATATTGAATTCATCGGTCAAATTTGTTTAAATATCAGCGATCAGCTCTTCATCGTTCACAGTAATTATCTTGATAACAACATAGGTAATTAGATAGATCGTAGACCTTCGATTCCTTCAATTTCAGTATATTATACCATCGGGAATTTTAATACCTTCTTCCTTTCCTATAAACCTTCTATACTGAAAGATTTCCATGACGGAAAGCAGTGGCAACATCTAGATGATGCATTTTGATTTTAAATTTAACAATCATAAACATCATAGCAAATCTGGACATGGACAATGCATGTAAAAAAATGTCTAATATCCATCTTTAAATTATTATTTTTGCAGGACGTTCCGGCTTGACAACACCCAGGTTTCATTTTCCCAATAAAACGATCTCTTCATGCTCTGCGCCACTCTGTCTCATCCCGTTCCAATACATCTTGATAGTCCTTTGGAATTTGTGGCATTCCAATTAAAAATGTCATATAACTTTCGCATTCATATTCGTTGAGATATACCGGTCATGGACGGGTTTTCTATGGTGATTGGTTCTTTCTGAGTCGCGTTTTCTCAGTATTTTTTTGACAATTCTCAACTCATTGTTGTTAGGTTTTTCATAGTGAAATATTGTGTTTTGCGAATTTGTATATGTTTCTTTCGCATTGCATCGATTAATCGAATACCATGACGCAAAACATGCGATCATTTTCCTTATCGAATAATCGATAGCAAATATTAGTATTTCCAATCAAGATATACGAGTATATGGAACTAACAATGGAAAACTGAGTACAGTCGTCCGTAAAGCTTGCGCAGTATTTGTATTCATCATGTGTTTCAACTTCAAATGAGCGTTTATGGCCTGGTTCGACCAAACTGTTGTCTTATTTGTTTCGATCTGATGCAGCATTCAAAAACCACAGGAATCACGGAAATATCACTTGGGATTCCTTAACCAATTCTTTCGAAATTTTGCTAACATTTGACATTCCAAGGTGCACCAAATGACGGTGGCATAAAGCGCTTGCTTCCTTCTTACTAATTATAGCATTTACATAGTGCCTCGACCACTGAATTCCTCAGGGTACATGCCAGTTCTATTTCCCGACTTAAAACAACGATTTCATTCTTGATAACATGCAGCGTACCATTTTCAATAAAGATCTTAAAACAGACGAGTCTGCTGGCCGACAGCAGATTGTGCGTTAATGGAAACCTCTGAAGTTGTATTCTGTTTGGCGACTTGAATTTCAAATGGGCACAGTACAGGCATAACCAACTGGAACGTTTTTTTCCACCACCTGAGATTAAAAATATGAAGTGTGTGAGTGTGATGAAGCATGTTCTAATAACGGGTTATCCAATTCGAGGTTGATAAAGTAGAAATCTGTATACCGACATCTGTCAAAGATAAACGTCAAGTACGCTGTCATTTATTTAGTTGACATTCTGCCATTTAAGAATATGGAGCATTTAACAATCGACCAACGCGTTAAAATTATTAAATCTTATTATAAAAATAGTGATTCTGCCGTATCCACATTTCGCGCTTTATGAGCAGATTATGGTCGTCATAATCGTCCTACAAAGCAAACCATATTGAATACAGTGAATAAATTTGAACAAACTGGATCTGTTACTGATATTGTAAGGTCTGTGCATCATCGAAACATTCGCAATGCTGAAAATATCGCTTCTAGCTGAAAGTGTGGAAGAATATCCAAATTTGTCAATTCCTCGTCGAGCTCAACATTTAGGCCTATCTTATGGCTCATTATGGCGCATTTTGCATCTGGATTTGCATCTTCATCCGTATAAAGTCCATTTGACACAAGAGCTAAAGCCTGCTGACCATGGACAACGAAGAACATACGCAAATTGGGTGTTGGAAAAACAGGCCGTCGATGCTGATTTTTCGAACAAAATTTTCTTCAGTGATGAAGCTAATTTTTCGCTTGGTGGATACGTTAATAAGCAAAACTGTAGAATTTGGGGCTCAGAAAATCCACAATTGATTGTAAAGAAGCCATTACACCCGGAAAAAGTCACTGTTTGGTGCGCATTGTGGTCTGGTGGTGTGATTGGGCCGTATTTTTTTGAGAACAACCATGGACGAACCGTTACCGTCAATTCTGAGCGCTATGGCCGCATATTAACCGATTATTTTTTTACGAAAATCGAAGATTATGATCTTGACGATATGTGGTTCCAGCAGGATGGAGCAACCAGTCACGCAACACGAGCAAATCGAGAACTTTTGCAAGAGAAATTTCCTGGACGTTTGATTTCGCGATTGGCTGATGTCAATTGGCCTCCAAGATCCTGTGATTTAACGCCTTTGGATTTCTTTTTGTGGGGCTACGCGAAAGATCGTGTTTACGCAAACAATCCTCAAACTCTTGACGAATTGAAAACTAATATTCGTAAGGTAATGGCCGAGATACCGCCCGAAATGTGCCGAAAAGTCATTGAAAATTACCGCAAAAGAATCAAGGCCTGTAAGAAGTCCCGTGGAGGACATTTGAATGATATCTTGTTTAACTAAAAATGGCAAGGATCAATCTGTAAAATGAAATAAAAATTACAATACATTCCGAATATTTTGTGTGTTTTTTTTAAGTTTACTTTATCAAGCTTGAATTAGATAACCTTGTATTAAAGTTTCATCACGACTTTAGAAACGAATCTATTTGTGCTAAGAACAATTTCCACATCACAATAAGCCAACCAGTCAGTTTAGTGCAAATAAAGAAGTACATTTAGGCTATATGTGTATTAATTAACTCCTCATTGTTATTTGTGAGCTGGCAATCTGAATTGTCAGTCTCTCGCACATACATTTGCGGAAGCGAGCATATATCACCCAATCCATCGATCGTGCAATTACGAAAAACGTTGTCGATTTATACACTGAAATTTAATTTCACTTTAATTTATTTTCCTTAATTAAATATTTAAATATTAATTAATATGTTCTTAATCGTATAAAATAAAAAATTTAATTACCTAATTAAATTTTCATTCACAAATATTAATTCAAAAAATGGTTAGTTTACATTGTTTCGTATGGAAACATAGAAACAGTTTCCCCTCTACTGCACGAAAATAAATAGACAAACAAATTTATCACAAATCAATGCTTGATGTTTGTAAACCGCTGAAACAAAAACGACATCGTTCCATTGATAATTCAGTAAGCCGCTAATGTATATGTAGGTCATTTAAATTTTACTCTACAAATAATCCCGTTCGAAAAAACTGGTTGTGGATTTGTTTTTATAATTACGTACACATTGAAACCAAAACACATTTGTTTTTATATTTTACTGGGCTGTTTAAATTAAGAAAGGAGAAAACGAATAGAAAACAAAACAAAAACCCGAAATACACACGTACACCAGCCATATTATTTTTCTGCTACGAATTTACGATTTCATAGTACAACAAAATGGGGAAAAATATACGAGTACACGAGTAGACCAATGAACGCATACGACCAATGAATTTATTTATACGAATAACGTTCCATATGTGTACGTGCGGTACGATTGCATAATGTCTTTTCTAGTCACATAGTAGAGGTATAGATGTGCAAGAGCAGTTTTCTCTTTCTAGCAACATGAAAACCTGACTATAAACATTTTATTACCAACATTTTTTTTTGATCATGTTACGTCTGCTGTTTCATTTACTCTTGCATACAATTGTATCATTACAATATAATAAAACAAAGACAGAAAAACTATGAAAGGAAGAGGCAATGAACGATCAAATGGCGTAGGCAAAAATTAGGAAAATTAAAAAATTATTGCCCCACTCATATGGAATAAGAAAAAGAAAACGTGCAAATGACAAATGCGGTATGTTGTATGATCGGATGATTTTGAAAATAATAATTTTGAGTTCACCGTTATAAATTAATTCTTTTAAAATCATTTTTAATAATAAATATAAAATACACGACGTAAATAATGTTGTTTACGTAAAAATTGGAAAAAGACAGAATGTTTGTAATTCATCAAGGGTAAGAGAGATAAATATTAAATTTGATCATTAGAAAAATATCTGTTGTGGAAATGCTATGCCATGTTGTTAATGAAATAAAATTCATGAGACACACTCGAAAATAAGGGCCGCCAGCTCTTTATATATTGTAAGTCGGTGGTAAATTTTACAATGTTAAAAAAGTTCATCCGCAAATTATCAGTAGGAAATAGTTATGTACTTTTTTTTTATTTCAAATGCACATCTTAAATTAGATACTTTTCATTATAGGTTTTGCATTTTAAAGAAGTAATTGTGGGAACACTGATTTCAAAAAGTTTTTGAAATCTACGCTGTAAGTTTTAAAATTTTCTTTTGTCATGGCCAAAGATTCGATATTCTTTATTATTTGGCGCGGGATGAATCATGGATTTTTCGTGGTCTGAATCTGTCTCTTCCGGTGCAACCAACATTTTTTTTAGTGGAAATGTGATGTTTCTGTCAAGTATTTGCTCATACATGTCCCCCGAGAGGTTTATTGTGCTGCAATCGAGTCTTCATTGAACATTCGCTTTCTAAAGATTTTTTTGTATGAAAGTTTTTCGATTTTTATAAGTGGATTTCTGGTAACAAATTTAATTTAGTCTCTGGGAAGTGGAATGCATTATATTGTGGCTTATATTTGTGCTAGGCTGTACTTATGCATTTTGCTTTCGATTTCGCTTCTGGCCGAAAGGCATGGAAGCAATATGTTTTAGTTCAATTGTGTGACTTTCTTTGTCAGGGAGATTCATTAAGGCAAACCAAATAAATTACAACTATATGCTTATAATGGAGTTTGAATGGCATAAACACATAACTCCTTTTTGGTTTTTTACGAATTCTAATTACTCACTATATTTTATTATTTTGAACAAATGTTGTTGTTTTATAATATTAAGGGTGAACGATTGTTCCGGACATACTTTTCCCTTTTTTTATTTTCACTCGCGTGTGTATGAGACTGTGTCTCTTTAACTTCTAAAACCCGACTGGCTGTGTTCCATTTCTCATTATTTTTTCTTGACTTGTTGATACTCGTATGTATCGATCGTCGATAAATATCGAGATTCGAGAATATACAGATGGCGAACTAGCTCTCTTCAGCAAAACGAGCTATGTTAGTAATAGTAATTAAGAGGCGCGGTGTATAAATATTTGTGCTACGAGGACTGCCACGAAGTAAAAAATTATTTTGAGCCGCCAAATTAATCCCTTACTGGATCGAAAAACGTAGTGGTTTAAATTATATGTAACCGTTTTTCGAACAACACGTTTTTCGACTGGGTTTACCACAAGTATTCCGTATGTTGGCTTAAGCCTGTTGATGCCAATTGTTGTTGATTTTCCTTCTACATCCATTACGATTCACTGGATACGGTCCAGAATAAGATGTACTCAAAGGATCTCTGGCTCTATCCACACGTACGAATACGTGTGAACACTTTTCCAAATTTTTGTGAATATACGTTGCCTGTTCGGTTGGGTGTCTTGTATCCGTAGGAACTACGGCTCTCATGGTAGTATGAAGCTGCTTCACGAAATCCGAAGTATCAGGAACCTTGATATTTTGACCATATACTAGCTCTCCTGGTGTGCAGTCTAGGTTTTTCTTGACGGAGGTTCAAACACCCAATAGGATTGTTGGAAGTTTCGAACTGCAATGGGATGTATTAAATCGAGTTGTTAACGCGGCTTTTAGTTGTATGTGGAACCGTTCGACAAGACCATTTGCTTTCGGGTTGTATGCAGTTATCCGAATGCGATAAGAACCTAGGAGCTTCGTGAGTTCGGGGAACAACAATTGTGTTCCTTGTTCTATCGTGATGAAGAGAGGGGCACCATATCTACAGATATACTCATTGTAGAAGATCTTGATTACGGTTTTAGCGGTCATTTCTCAGATTGGATAAGCTTCTGGCCATAGGGGTAAATCGGCCGACTATCGTTAAAATATAATGATAGCCATTCGATTGGGGCGATGGACAACTTCAAATTTATCAAGCGCTGATTTTGTGTGGCGGTTGGCTTTGGACTTTTGGCATGTGATACAAGATTTAGCCCAATTATGCTTGTATCAGTATTCATTCTTGGCCAGAAGTAGTTTGAAGCAATAAATTTTCGCTTACGGATGCGGGGATGTGATAAACCATGTAGAATATCGAAGATTGTTCGTCACATGTTGAGGGGAACGAAGGGTCGCTTTTACCTGTAGAAGTCTCACACCAAATTTGCTGCTTGTCTTTTAAGTCGATCCGTTGCAGTTTTACGCTCGATTTATTGTTGCGTGCTGAAATAAATTTCTGCAATTCGTCGTCTCGTTGTTATTGTACCAGTAATTTCTTCGTGTTGAAGTACAAGACACTGCGAGCTCTGTGAGAAGTGTTTTACCAGAACGGGACAAACAGTCTCTCACCACATTGGGTATACGTTTGTTTTGATGGATGTCGGTAGTGAAGTGAGCGATGTAATCGAGATGTCGTAACTGGAGGGGACTACGTTCTGACTTTGACGCAATTGCTGTTGTAATTGGTTTATGATCGGTAAATATAGAGAAATTTCGTCATTCGATGAAATGGCAGAAGTGTTGATTGCTAAATACATAGCAAGAAGTTCTTTGAAAAGAACGATAATGTTTGCCAACATCCTTTATTGCATTGTTGTAAGACAGCTCCAACTGCTTCATTGGAAGCGTCGATAGATATGTTGAAATGCGCATTTTTTAGCTGATGTGCCAAAAAAGAGACAGCGGCAAGAGAATGCTTGACCGTTTCGAAGGCTTCTATGCAATCTTCGGGCCAAGAAAAGTTTCTGTTTTTGCTTTTCTTGACTAAGTTGGCCAAATGCCTGGGATATGCGATAACAGTTCAGCTAACCATGGTATAAAGCGATGGTAATAGTAACCATACCGACGAACTGCTGTATTTGGCGGAATGATGTTGGCTCTGGAAAATTTGAATTGACATTAACTCTGTCTTTCTACAGGAGGATGCCATCTTTCGAAATTGTTTACGGGTATCACAGATACTTCAGCACCCGATTGGATCAGAAATTGCAAGTTCTTTTCGTAATCTTGGATGAAAATTCGGCGAGACGACCCAATCGCACTGTTTGCCGTAGAGACAGCAGGATTTATTTTCCCCATGAGGATCAAGACGACGATGTCGACCTTGACCTGTGTCGGTAATTGAAATTCTGTCTATAGTTTGGCGATCTTCCATGTGCACCAATGTTCATATTGGCCAGTGTTCACTGTAGATCGGCCAATTGTTGTTGCGTCTTGTCCAGTTGTCTTTGCATTGAAGCAAGGACTGATTCACTGTCAGTAGTTGCCTTGCTTGTGGATGGCTGGTTGACACCAGCACTTGGTTTTCGTGCTCTGGATTGAGCGTACATCCACATATTGTCGGCGACCGATAGAATTTCCTCGATGTGGTTGTTGATATCCCGCGTCATTATCGCTCGTAAGTTGTGTGGCAAACATTTTAGCCAGAGATTTTTAAGTAAACCGTTATTTACTAATTTCGAATCACCTGGTTTTTGTTCAAGCAAGCGATAAAAGCTAAAAGACATTTCCATACAAATGGGATAATTCTGAATTTTGTTCTGGTAAATTAAGTCAATTCGGTCGGTTTGAGTAGTTTTAGTTTAAATTAATTCGGGAAATTCTGGAGTTTGTCGAAAAATTCCCATCAAGTAACAGCATCAAATGAATCAAGTGCAATTTCCAAATTGTTAGTAGGGGTATCCTTTATAGTTCTGGTAAATCAAGTCGATGGTTTGCGTATTTCTGTATCATATCCCTGGATAATAGCCCTTGATTAACACAATTAAATCAGTTAACAGCCATTTCCAAACAGAGAGCTGGGGCATATTTTTAGTTCTGATAAATGAAGACGATTCAATTGGTTTGAATCAAAATTTGTTTTGATAAATTTTGAATTGCCGGAATATGTGAAAATATTAGTTATAGGTATAGACACCAGCCAAAGAATCAAGAGCCATTTTCAAAACGAGGGGACCGGTATCCTCTTTCGTTCTCATAAATAAAGTCGATTTTATTGGTTTGAGTAGTTTTATTTCAAATAAATTTGGGATATTGTACAGTTCGTCGAAAAATGGAATGCTTTGGTTCACACAATCAAGTGAGTCAGGGGCCTTTTTCAAAAGGAGGGGTTAGTAATTTGCTTATGCTAATTTGCTTATGCTTACGCTACTCTGCGATATCCAGAATTTATCTAAACTGCAACTTCTCAAACCAACTAAATGGTTTTGAATTGCGAGAACGAAAAGGGTTACTTCTCTGTTTCTTATATGTAAATGGCTCTTGAATTAATTGCTTGTGTCAATCTAAGGTTAATATTTTCACTTACTGAAATTTTCATCCTGCGATATCCAGAGTATATCTAAGCTAAAGCTACCGAAACCAATAAAATCGTTTGGGAAGGGCACTTGACTGTCATTCTTAGGCTATTATTTGCCCGTAGTGAAGTTTTCGTAGAGGAAGCAGTTTCTTTAATTTCATACAAACTGTAACTGTAAATGCCCAACTCTGTTGTGCAACATATAAAATTTAATTCGGAACGATATGAACCGGAATTAAAGTAACTCTGGCACAATGCATTGTGCATCATTGTGTACTATCTTTCTACTCGTTCCATGCATTGTACTACTTGTGTTATAGTTGATGGTATGATTCCGGCTAATTTTATATGGTTCCGCTTGACATTTTTACGGTTCCGTCTGAAATATGTGCAACATGATATAATGTGTAAAGTGCTCATTGCGCATGCCTCTGATGATTCCGGCCGATAGAATTCTCATTTCGGCTGGTTCTAAATGATCCATGTAGAATGGGTTATATTCACGATTTATTTGTAGGACTTCTAGGGATAACTTCATCCGGAAATTGAGCCTGAAAACTTGTATTTTGTGTCCCAAATAAACGCAGTGGTCCATTTCTAAATATTGAATATTATAGCCTTATTTTTATCCATTTGTTGCGGCAGTTGCATTGTACTTTTCCATTTTATAAGAAAATTCGATTAGATTAAAAATTTAATCCTTGAATTCCAAGACACGCCTCCTAGAGTTTATTTTTTCCATGTTTCAGGCTCATTTGTCACAGCTATAAGGGCAATAGTTCAAGTCTGAACTGTGAATGTAAAACTTTTGTCTAACGTAGACTCATAGGAGCATCCTCATTGGGAATTTAGGCCTGCAAGTTGGCGTTAGATCCTAATCTTTATATCCATGTCCAACCTACAGTTGCAATTGTACTTTTCCACCTTTCATGATATATCGGTTAAATTAAAAACTGAATTGACGCCGGCTGTTTTTACAGGCTCCGACTTGCTTAGTAAGGATCCAGTTGACACTGTAGAAGTTCCAGCTGAGTTTTCGTGGTTTCGAATGAAAGTATTTATATGTGATGCATAACCATAAAAAGTATACGTCATGGTTTTTGTGCAAGCTCCAACTGATTCCGTCTTGTTTCTGCATTGGTTTCTGCTGAAAAATTAGATGGGGTACAATATTGTTCCAGGCATTGTGTCTTGTGTCATAGTTGGCGTGATTCCGCCTAGCATAGTTCTGGCTGGCTTCATATACGGTTCCGGCTGACATTTTTATGGATCCGGTTAAAAGTTTAATTGTTGCACAACAAACTAAAGCGTAAAGTGATCAGTGTGCAAGCTTATAAAGGTGTGCAATTTGGTGGAATTCTTTGTATCGGTGTAAGTTTGTTATTTTCAAAAAACGTAGAATTAAAAAATTTGAAAAATTAATAGAAGATTGTTTTCTTGATTATACAACATAGTTTTACCAAAAGTCCGGTAAGTTTAATTTTTCGCTTTAGAAACCAAGAGCGGTGTATTCGAAATTTATTTAAATACTCGTGGTAAAAGAAAGTCGGGTGTTGGGTAATATATATCTACCCGTCCATATTTGGATTCCATTTTTATTCTGTACAACTTTGAGTATCAATATTTATAAGTTATCTATTTTGCTTTAGACGTGACCCTATTCTCCTTCAGAACACAAGTTGACTCGAACCTTTTTGGTGCTCGTGACGGAAAGTGGAAGACAAGCGTTTTGAAAATTATCCCGGGTATACATCATGACCGTATTTTGCAACAAAGTTAAGAAACACTATGACTTACATAAATAAGAATTTTTGGCAGTCATTTCTCAAAATCATCAAATTTTTAAAGTTTATTTTTTTTACAAAGTTTGCTCGAGCACCAAATAGCACGACGATAGACGATTTTAAAACTTTCGATTTTTGGAAACAGTTTCTATCGAGAAAAGGTAGTTTTATATATTTATGTTTTTCTTGTCTGTCTGTAAAGTACAGTACGAAAAGCATCATTAATTATAAATTTAAGTTTAAATTTTTTTTTAGAACTTAAACTTTTAATTATTGTTTATCAAAGATACGAAATAATATGATTAATAGTTTACATTAGACTTGAAACTTTTATAACTGCTATCTCTATAAAAAAAAAAATAAAATAGCTAAGATACGAGGTAAGTATTATATGGAATCTGAAAAGCTGTAAATGAGAGATTATTTATGATAAGCATGGAAATATCATAAATCAAAATTCTATACTTTTTTGGTACAAAAATATTTTGCTGAGATGCTGCTGATGCTTTTAAAATTCTAACAGCAATTTGAAATATAGTTTATTATTTTTTACTGGTAATTTATTGGATTATTAACTAGTTCAACGGTAATGTATTGCAAATTTTAAATGGGGTTTAAAGGTTATTGCAATTCTAGCTTTGAACTTAAATGAACTATGCGACAATTTGTTAGTAGCGTCGGAATTCATATATAAAATGCAGAAAACTATATTTCAGAAATAAAACTAGAATGGTTGACCATGAATATAAAAGGTAGCATAGATTAGAACGCAATATGCAAACCACATCACGCAGAAATAATCAAACAAATCGGCAATAGACAGATTTTTTCAAGAACTAAATAAACATCTCTAGAATCAACATAACTAACTACCATCTCACCAATACCATTATTGAAGCAAACACACGTGTATCGAACCAAATTGACATTAGTAGACGTCCCTTAAGCTAGCAGAAACCATACAGCAGAACATTACAAGATAGTATAAACAAGTATAGGCTAATAATATGCTAATTAAATGCTATATCCAAAAATGTTGGGCACTACCTCTTCCAACTAAACCGAACTTTTTCCAAAGCTAGCAGAACCCATATAGAAAAATTATTTAAATACAATTAGAAAATTAAAAATTAATCTTAGGCTAATTAAATGCCCTATGTAAATATTTGAAGTCTGCTCGTTCTATAGAAAAATAATAAGGCTTTATCACTTCAAAGCTAGCAGAATCTAAATCGACCGAAATTAGAACGAAAAACGTACACTAGACACAAATAACTTTAGGCTCATTATGGCCTAATCAAATGCAACATTAAAAATGTTGGGCTCCATTCGTTTCTGATCAAGCGTCAGGTTTAGGTTCTGCTAGCCAACCGACTAAGGTTCTGCTAGCTTTGAAGTGATAAAGCCTTATTATTTTTCTAGAACGAGCAGAATTAAAACATTTACATAGGGCATTTAATTAGCCTAAAATTAATTTTTAATTTTCTAATTGTATTTAAATCATTTTTCGATATGGGTTCTGCTAACCATTTCCAAAGCTAGCAGAACCCATAGCTTTAGTTTGATGGGGTGGAGCCCAAAATTTTTTAATAGATCATTTAATTAGCCTATTATTAGCCAATAATTGTTTATACTATCTTGTAATGTTCTGCTGTATGGGTTCTGCTAGCTTTAGGGACGTGTTAATAGTTTAATTGCACTTATCGAAACCGATATAGATATTCTAGATTTCCTAGATGTCAAAGAAACTGGAAAGTATTAGACAATAATATTCCAAAGTCACAGTATCTCTTTCCGGACCAAACAATGATAAAAACACATTTTTTGTCTATTCAAAATGATTTTATTTTTTCTGTTGGTGGTTCTATCTATTATTGAATATTAATACTAAATAAACGGAATAATAAAACGATCAGTGTGTTAAAATTAAACCTCAGTTTTATGTGTCAAATATCAAGATGCAAAACCGTCCGATCACTCCAAAAGTGGTTATTCTACACTCCTGTCTTCCACTTTAGATACAATTCTTCAATTACGAACAATTTCAATTATGAAGAAGTTTAAATTTAGCAAAATATGAAGCAAATCACCATTCGTGTCCCATTTTCACAATATTGAAAAAAAAATCTTCTGATCTATTCGAATATTTGAAAGAGATCCCGTGAACATTTCTGAGATAGGCGATACAACCGTAAACGGAAATAATATCTCGGGACAAGTTAAAAACCATCATAATTAGATCCTGTTCATTACCTTCATAGGGTTTTCACTGATCTATCTGACCATGTATTGGTGAGACCTCGTGAACATCTTTAGTATCGGTAAAATAAAGTTTGAAAAGTTATTTAAATTCATGGAACTCCTAAGTAGCCTTGAAAAAATTATGAACATCTCAAGGAGCGGACCCTAACAGAAAAATTTGAAAATAGATTGAAATCAAAAACCATTATTGTTTAAAATACGCTGGACAAGTTACCAATCATCATATCTAAATCTTAATCACCGCACACGTGAGGTTTCGACTTAGCTATTCAGCCGTATAGGTGAGACCCTGCGAGCAACTCTAGATTCGGAGATATAAAAGTAGAAACAGTGTCTAAAATAACCTTCTTTAGAATTAAAAAAACTTTAGCAAATTGTATCACAATTTTCTCGTATTTATCTAAAATTGTTATAAAATTATTTGATCTTTACAGCGACATGCGTATGCCGTTTTTACACAAATCCACACTTTTTTGTATGTGTTAGTTTCACACTGTTAATTCCAAACCTAATTAGAAAACATAGCCATTCCAACCAGATCAGCAAATTTACAACGAATTTTTGAATTTATAATTAGAGTTTGGACCAAAATGGTAAACGGCCATTAACACGCCTTCCCAGAGATTTGGACTCAAGTTCCGTTAGCACTTCTAATAGGTTGCTAAATTGCTCATCCGACCCGCCTGATTGCCAATTTCCAACCAGATCAGCAAATTTGCAACGAATTTTTGAATTTATAATTAGAGTTTGGTCAAAAATGGTAAATGGCCATTAACACGCCTTCCCAGAGATTTGGACTCAGGTTCCATGAGCAGTTCTAATAGCTTGCTAAATTGCTCATCCGGCCAGACTGATTGCCACTTTCCAACCAGATCAGCAAATTTGCAACGAATTTTTGAATTTATAATTAGAGTTTGAACCAAAATGGTAAACGGCCATTAACACACCTTCCCAGAGATTTGGACTCAGGTTCCGTAAGCACTTCTAATAGCTTGCTAAATTGCTCATCCGACCAGACTGATTGCCACTCTCCGACCAGATCAGCAAATTTGCAACTAAGTTTTGAATTTATAATTAGAGTTTGGACGAAAATGGTAAATGGCCATTAACACGCCTTCCTAGAGATTTGGACTCAGGTTCCGTGGGCACTTCTAATAGGTTGCTCATCCGGCCAGACTGATTGCCACTCTCCAACCAGATACGAATTTTTGAATTTATAATTAGAGTTTGAACCAAAATGGTAAACGGCCATTAACACACCTTCCCAGAGATTTGGACTCAGGTTCCGTAAGCACTTCTAATAGCTTGCTAAATTGCTCATCCGACCAGACTGATTGCCACTCTCCGACCAGATCAGCAAATTTGCAACTAAGTTTTGAATTTATAATTAGAGTTTGGACGAAAATGGTAAATGGCCATTAACACGCCTTCCTAGAGATTTGGACTCAGGTTCCGTGGGCACTTCTAATAGGTTGCTCATCCGGCCAGACTGATTGCCACTCTCCAACCAGATACGAATTTTTGAATTTATAATTAGAGTTTGAACCAAAATGGTAAACGGCCATTAACACGCCTTCCCAGAGATTTGGACTCAGGTTCCATGGGCACTTCTAATAGGTTGCTAAATTGCTCATCCGGCTAGACTGATTGCTGCTTTCCAACCAGATCAGCAAATTTGCAACGAATTTTTGAATTTATAAATAGAGTTTGGACCAAAATGGTAAACGGCCATTAACACGCCTTCCCAGAGATTTGGACTCAGGTTCCGTGGGCACTTCTAATAGGTTCTTAAATTGCGCATCTGGTTAGCTTGTTTGCTGTTTTCCAACCAGATCAGCAAATTTGCAACGAATTTTTTATTTCTATTATGATTTTGAACAAAAATGTTTAAGTTGGACAGAAATAATAAATCTAATCAGAATTCGCATGAGAATATTAGTTATTTATTGTACTAAAATGGTTGTAGTGTTGACTATCCATTAAAAGGGTTGCAACTTTGATAACTTATTTATGTAAAATAATTCTTAAACTTAATCAATACAAGTTCTATTAATTTATATCAATTATTTAAATATTTTGTTCTTTCGGTTCTTCTTTCTTTTCTCCTATTCGGTTGCGGTTTAAAACTAAATGAAAATGATGAAATGGTTTGATTTAATACTCTTATCTTATTTGTAGATTCATAACAGTGTAATCCATTCACTAACACAAGCAAAATTTAATCAGAATCTCATAAGAAAATAATAATTCCAATAGGATTTCTATACGTATACGTGTGGAAAAAAAATACAAAAACGGCATACGCATACAGCGACACTATTGGGGATAGGTATCATTTTCCGTCCTCGCAAATCAAATCGATTTTGTGGGTTTGAGTGTTTTAGTATCGATAATTTCTGGATGAATAATATATTAGAGTTTGTCGGAAAATTCCACCAGCTTCAGGTTTCAACATCTGCACTTACTGAAAGTATCCGACAAACTCTACGACATCCAGACTTTATCTAAACTAAAACTACTCAAATCAATAAAATCAATATGCTTTGTAAGAACGAAGAATGATACCTATCTTCTAGATATGGAAATGGTTCTTGATTTATTTGATTGTGTCAACCTAAAGCTAACATTTGCACATAGTGGAATTTTCCGACAAACCCTTAGATATCCAGAATTAATCAAAACAAATTTTATTCAAATCAATAAAATCGTTTTCATTTACAACAACTAATTAGGATATCCCAACTCTCTGTTTGGAAATGGCAGTTAACTTATTTGATTTTGTCAACTAAGGCTATTCATAGGTTAAGCAAACAAAGTTTACGATATCTAGAATTTATTTTAACAAAAATTACGCAAACTAATAAAATCGACTTGATTGCTAAAGTTAACTAAAAAAGATACCTCTCTCTTAATTTGGAAACGGGATTCATTTGATTGTGTTACCTTATATGCATTTTTCGACAAACTACACGATTCTTGTAATTTATTTAAACTAAAACTATCCATACCGAACGAATTGACTTAATTTAACAGAAAAAAATTCAGAAGTACCCCATTATTATTAAAATTTCCGTTAGCTCACTCGATTATCTTATCTGTCTTCTGGATGTCGTCTTATCGTCAAATTTCCAGATAGTGGCATTGTGCACAAATTTTGTATACTCTAAATGCAGAGTATAGAAAATGAGGTATGAAATGAATTTTCCGGGCTTTTGAGTTTATTTTCTAATTCTCACTCAAAATTCTTATAAGAATTTTTTTAACAGTGTATTTATTAATACTTGTTTATTTTTGTTATTTGGGACATACTTCACTGCCATTGACGTACAAATTAAGTGACAACTATATTAGAACTTACGAGAAGTAAGATTTTGATCTGTACCCCATCTCTATACTATCCTCTAGAAAACTTGTCGGCGGCCTTTTGACTAAAACCATATGCTTTGAAATTACGACAGTTTTTAAATGAATAATTTACGTAGCTCGAACTTGAGTGGTGTTTAGGAATTTAGGTGTACATGTTGGAAACTACCTTCGTGAAGCTAGCCCGAAATTTTAATTTTTTACTTATGACAATACGACTTCTGTCATGACACAAAATATACGCAAATTAGAACTATAAAGCAAATTTGTGTCACACGCAAATTATAATTATTAATTAATTGTGTATTAAATACCTATCGAATTATTCGTGTTAGACGCCATTTTCATTATTTCTATGAGCAAATCAAATCGAATACTGTTTACTTCTACTTTGTTTCTTTTAATAATTGGTTCCAAAAGGTTATTAAATTTGCAGTCTGAGGTACAAAATACTTCCGGTAACAAATTTTTTATATTTGTTAAACACTGTACAAAGAAATTAAATGTGTAAGTATGGGTAAAAAATTAATCCGTTATTGAGCTTCCATTTTCACGGCACATCATCGGTTGCGGTTCAGGTATATACGTGTGTTTTTTTTGTTTAACTATCAATCTAGCGGAGGCCTGCTACTTCTCGGTGTCATTGAAATTTTTGTGAGCTTTAATATTTCTTACATTAAAATACATATGGGTTTTCCTTAAAACTTTGTGTTTCTTTCGGCTTTCTGTGAGTTCTTTATCTTCTGATATTGTAAAGGACTCCGTTTGAATCATCGGCGTAAAAATTCGTTTGAGCTTTTTTGGGATTCAGACTCTTTCATGTATCTAAACGTTTCTTTCTAAATATACCATATCTGCAAATCTCTTAGTTCGTAGCCAAAATTTCAACGAATCCGGTATATGCCAAGTTCTCGTGAATCGAATGTGAGACGAGATTCGAACGACTATATTCAAATTTTTTGAACGACTATATTGGGACAAAATTTTTTTTGCAAATCTCTCAGTTTGTAGTCAAAATTTCAAAAGACTATGTCCACATAAACAACAAATTAAAATTTCGAGGTGAATTAAGCTTCCGCATTGTCGTTTCCTCTAAAAGTCATAACAGATTATTATGACACATTTTACTGTCGTGATAGTGATATTTTTTTAGGCTGGGTTATACAACTTTCACGATAGTTATAATTTATTCTTGCTATCGGGCTTTTTGAGCTGAATATCGGGCAAGCTTCATATAAATGAAGAGTTTAGGTCTGATTAAGCTACCGAGCAATGATAATATATCTTAAAAATACATAACAGTAATTTTAAAATTTCAGTTTGAACGTTATAAATGTCATGACATTGTATCATGATACTGTTTACTGCCGCGATAGTGATTTTTTTTTATCCTGGGATAGTAAACACTCATGATAGTGATAGTTTTTCGATATTCAAATATTAACATTACAATTTCCATGTAAGCGAAATTGTTAAAACATGGCACAAAACAAACCGTATCTGGCGTTTAATTAAAATTTGCTTAATAAACTATAATTGTTAAAAAAATACGAAAAACGGACTAAGTTTTTATTGGACCACTACTGAGACAGTTAGACAATTATACCTAATACCTAATAGGAAGAAATTTCTTAAATATTTAATTTTTAATATTATTTCCAAGATTGTCGTCGTTTTCTTCATTGGTCAAGGTCAGTTACGCAAAAACAGCGATATGTAATCTATATGTAAGACTACGTAGATTACATTTCGTAATTTAATTCGTCCATCCCTGAACCATAGTTCTGATTAACGTCCCGATAGTTTTTTACTATCATGTTAAATTTTTTATGTATTTTTTTCATTTCAGGTGAGTCAAATCAATTATTCGAAGTACATTTTCGAAAACGTATGCACATTTATATTTAATGTTTTTAGCAAATAAATAGTGAAATGTACAAAATACATCACATGTGTAAATACTTAAATACAAACATATTATGATATCGACATGGCCCCTTGGGAAACTAAAAACAAATTTTTAATGACAGTCTTATCAACAAAATTAAATTTCATTGTGTATATACGGCTACTATTATTTTGATTACAATTTTATTCAAATTTGTTCAAACTTTTTTTTAAAAACTTTTTTATTTTATTTTATTTAAATTTTTTCCTCTTTTGATGATGAAAATTGAAAACGAAAAAAAAAAAAAGTTTATCATTAGTTTTGTTTATATTTTCCAAAATAAAAATAAAAAAAATTTCATCTCTCTGCGACGAGTAGCTTTGTTTCACTTTATCATTATTAAAAGTGAATGAAATGAGTTTAATTTGTCGTTTGTAATCAATGATAAGGATATAGTCGGTATATAGCACACAAAAAATAAAGTTGTATATAGGATCCTCTCGTAACACAACACAACATAAAAAATAAAATAAAAGTTTCCTGTTTTTGTGTTAAAAAATTTTCATTAATTTTGTTTCGAGCGAACGAAAATTAAAAATAACAAAAATAAAACAAATCGGTGGATTGAAAAATGCTTTTTTAATTAATTTAATTTTATTTTATTTTTCCGTTTTTAATTGTCATCTTTTTCTACTTAAGCATTTTTAATAGGATTCTTTAAAAATATATTTTTTTTAAATCAGTCAGTATCGATAAGAAGATATACATTTTCTTTTTAAATAACAAACAAGTAAACAAATTTCAAGTTGCTCGGGATAATTAAAAAAAAATGTTGTTGTTGTTGTTAAATTAATTGTGTATAGGTGTAATCAAGTATGGACCAAAAATAACAATAATTATCACGGTGTCAACAGAACAGTTTGCATTTTCAATCCTTTTTCAAAAAGTTCTCACTCCACTTTCCCGATCCCCTTGTTATTTGATAATTAAATTAAAATTCACACATTTTCATGTCACCTTGATGTATCTGCCATTTCCATATACGAGCTTTATTTACAAAGTATTTGTATACCAAATATACTGTACCCCTTCCTCCTCGCACTCATATGTAGGCGAAAAAGTAAACGCGGTTTAAGAATATTTCGCTTGTTATATAAAATGTTCACTACACACTTCAAAGTTCGAATATTAAAAAAAAATTTTTTGTGCCATCTTAATAAACTTTTTCGTTCCGTTGAAATTAAGTTCGCGTATATGCTTAAGTGGAATACAACAACAAAAAATATTGTGTTTTCCTGTTGTTTTGGATTTTTCCATTTTTCAATTCCCAAATTATAAAACATATATATATATATATATAGGTGAGTACTCCTACACACAAACAGTAAAAATTAACAATTTACACAGGTGTCGTTTGTATAACGCGAGCTATGGATACCCGTTTTAATTTTATGTTCCATTTACAAATTAATGTAAGTCTAAATCACGAATAAATGATAAAAAATTATTTCGTAATCCCCTAAATGTTGATTAACAGTAACGCAAATTTTCGTTTGGCGAGGATGAGTCGAACAATGTCTACGTGTTTAAGGAAAGCACAAAATATTATAAAAGAAAATCAAAACAAATATGAGGAGTGCACGATAAAGGAAAATACTTTGTATGTAATTTTAAGGGACTATATAAAATAAAGGTGTTTTAACAAAAATTTCAAGATTAAAAGGGTGATTTCCCAAGAATATGTATGCTCAGAATAACGCCTTAAATTTTCCGATAATAACATCACCCGGTAAAATGAAATTTATATAAACTTGAGTTATTTTCTAGTAAAATACTTTCTGTTCATATACAGCATCTTTATTTTTATCTCAAGTTTTGGAATTAAATTAAGCTTTGACAAGAACAACAACAAAAAAACATTTCGCGGTTTTAAGGGTTAATTAAATTTTATTCGTAAAATAATGTCTATGTATACGACATACGCCTATTTAAACTTCTTTACTTATATAAGCTGGCAAACATTTATCTTTAAAGATAGAAGAACAAAAAAATAATTTTGCGTCTTTTCGGATGAAGTTATGTTTGTATAAATAATCAACACATCCGGTAAAACAAAGCCTAATATTTATACATAAAAAAGTACACAAAAGCTATGGAATCAAGTACACAATGTATATATGCAGAGCCACCTAGATATAAGAGTCGTAAGATTCCGCTATTTCTTATTTCATGTGAAATTCCATTAGGAATTTGATTGATAAACTTACACCCCGCTTCCGCAGATCGTGTAGTGTGTTGTTTAACGTAATTCGTTTACTATAAAACCAGTGCTTGGCCAAAATATGTATTATGTTAACTGCCGCATATTTACTTCAAACCCCAATCGGCGTTTTTATATTTTTTCTAGGCAACTCCAAATACAACACGTCTCAAAACTACAATTTTAACTGTTTCTTTCGCCTCAAGTCATTTATTGGTACATCGATCCAAAATTTATTTATAAAACTTAGTGTATTGTATTGAGATTAGTGCGCCTACCGTGGGTTGGAGCTAGTCCACTAATTCTAAACAATATATCTTAATGAATAAGAAGCGATATCTTCATTGGTTTTATCACTTCTGTCTTTATTAAAAAAATTTTACAGTTTATATTGGTAATTACTTGATTAAACGCAAAGATCAAATTCAAGTAGAATAATTTCAGTTACCAGCTGATTGATAACATATCCCCGAGGCCTAGTTATTACTGTCCGAAGGAGTAGCAGCTTTAGGTGTTTGCTGTGCTTAACATATATAATGACTGCTGCCGTCATCATAATTCCTATAATGACATAATATGTTATGTAATGAGGAACGTCATGCATGTTTACTTCGGTACTTGATGCCCTTAGATTCCCTTGTTGATTTTGAATTAACTGTCAGTGTGAATGTTTCTCGTTTCAACATACAGCTTGGATCGAGTGTTATGATTTATTGTGATTTTATTTCCGCCTAAGGCGGAGGTTGGTATACAAGTTTTCAGTTCTCCGGAAGAGAGACGTTTATATTGATTGTCCTGTATCGCAATCAATAAATAAGTAGAAAATGACTTGATGTATATGTAGTCTTGCTGATGAATGGTTGGAACTGGTATTGCGTGGTATATGTTATATCAAGTCCTCTGTACTGTGGACTTTTGATCTCGAATATGGTTGGTGCCCAAAGGAATGATTTATTTGACTTGCTCCTGAAGTTCATGTGGAGTTAGAATCAAGAGATCGAGTGTGCCAGTGATGGCGCTAATTATTGCGATTTGAAAGTTTCGAAGTTTCATCATCTATACAGCATAGTGTGTGTTGCAAGGTCTGTAAATTCTTCATGGACCAGGATAGTCGTACGAATTTGACTGTATACCTCGCATTTCTGAGTGATTTTATCTGGTTTTGTAATAATTTCTTGTGGTGCTGATAGTTAGAATTTAATTTGAGTGTGATTTCTCTGTAAGCTTTATCATCTCTTTGATCTAGCACCCTGCATAATTCGTTGGCAATTGTACCTACAAAATCGAACGGCGCCCTTCTTTTGTGGGTGATTTTAGTTCTGCCTAAGACGTTTACTACTTCGTTCGTTCATCTAATCCTATACGATTTTATCTGTGAAACAATGGCTTTTCCGAACACGATCCACCCTAATTCTGTTTTTTGCGCAATTGGTTGTTCTGAATTTCCTTTTATAATATCACGATATTTGGATAATAATTCGCTCCAAGCAACATGTTTATGGGGCCCGGTGTGTTATAGTTTGGATCTGCATGCTCTAGGTGGTTTAGATGTTCAGCATTCAGTTTGTACCCTTTATTCTGGAAGCAGTGTTGTGAGTTTTTGAAATAATACAGCATCTAAATGTAATTCAAATTCTGATGTCCTAACAGGTTGGATTTTGAGGTTCACAATTTCTTTTACCTCCCCAATGTTGCGACCACTGACTCCAGCTATTTTGACATAAACTTCAATTTTTGAACTGTTTCCTCGGTAATGAAAGTTGTTTGAGATCTTGAGTCAATCAGGACTCTTAAAGTAGCGTGTCGTCCATACTTCACCCGTGCTCGTGGTTTGTACTTTGGGCGTTGCTGCATGCAAAATAGAATGATGCATCCCATTACAGATCGAGCATTTTATCTCGATTCTGTTGTTGACAGCTGCCTAAACCGTGGATAATGGTCTAATTTATGGTTCAACTGGCAATAGATGCAAATCTCGCGTAGGGTTTTTATGGCAAACGTTTGTCTTATCGCTTGCGGATTTGGTTGTTGCCATTAATTTTTTGTGCTGATGCTCTTTGTGCAAGAAACTGCAGAAATTCTTTCGGTTTTCTGAAATCCAGTTAGGTTCTGGTGCGAACTTTCATATACCATCGTGTTGCGTTATCCAATTTCTCCGAGAATGTGAAAATTAAAAATGAATTCCAGGATTCACCGTTTTTTCTTAAGCTTCTGATTGAGTGTATATGCACTCATTAGTTGTGTCGTGCAAATTCCTGTCAGACGTTTGCATATTTCAGAAAAACTACTCCATTTCATGTAATCTCCATAAAACGTGGATATTACAATCGGTTTCAGCTTTATTTCTGATGTTGTGCCCCTGGTAGCTGATGTTTTTTCTATCGCGGTGGTCATTTCAATAGTCATCTTTCTTTTAATACTTCATAATCCCCTCTTGTGAAATATCCTAGCCTCTCATAGCGATCGTCTGAGGCCTCGACACAAAGCTCTTTATGCCTTTATCAATTATTTGATTCTTCGCCCGCTGCATATATACTGTATGACAGATTACATAGCTTGCTTGCCTTGTACATTTCTGGCCTATTACTCTGCATAATTTTCTCATTTTAAAATCCTGCCTTCGTAGCATTTGGTTCGGCGTGCTGTTGCTGCTTTGATCTACCGGTGGGTTGGTTTTTAGTACGAACTTTTTATTAGAATCGTCTGTCTCAGGGGGTATGAAGACCAGGCTGCACGATGGCGTTTATGGTGATAGCGAGGCCCGTGAATTATTCCATTAATTTTTCCATAGATCAAAAATGCTAATACCAATTGAATCTAACCCCATTATGCTAATTCCAATTAAAATTTTAAAGCCTTTCTATGTAGTTGTGTGGAGTGCACTGTTATGATTTTTAATTTTTATTTAACATAACCATAAATTTTTACCCCAATTTTGTACTAAAACAGTCGGGATGCAAACCAAAGCTTATACTAAACTCAAAACATTTATGTATTTCTCACTAATTTTGATAAGAATTTGATATAGTTCAACTATAATATATCAGTTTCACATGAATTCACAAAAATATACCGAATCAACATAGGAATTTTTTATTTTTAGAAGCAAATAAGAATGCCGTTTACATTAGTAAATGTGTGCATCAATGTGGCATTAATCAACTGCTTCACGGATTAGCGAGAATTGAATCTCAATCTCCAGAGTTGGTCGTCAATGTCCGTCAAAATTTAGTATAACAAATAAAAAAATCTCCAGACTACTGTTAGGTGACTCTGACAAAAATCACTAACTTCGGAAATGGCTAATATTAGCCATCCAAATTTGAGTAAAAATGAAATCAGTACACCCAGAAGCTACAATCGCGCATTGGTGATTTTGGTTAGATGACTCAATCACCAACTTCATATATACTAGCCAGACCTGAATCACGGTCTCCAGTAATGAGCGAATTTATACTCAAATTTGGACGGCCACTGCCGGCCATTCCTAGAGATCGTGATTTATATCTGGCTAAAATATGAATGGCTATTATCGGCCGTTCTCAGAAAACGTGATTCATATCTAACTAGTAAATGAATTTGGACATCGAGTCACCTAACTAAAACCACCTAGTTCTAATATTGTGTGACTGAGTGTTTTGCTACGAATTTTGATCTAATAGTTGTACTGATGCCATTTTTACTCAAATTTGGGTGGCCATTATCGGTCATGCCTAGATATCGTGATTCATATCTGGCTAGTAAATGAAGTTTGTAATTAATTCACTTAACTTAAACCACCTAATGCTAATAATCCACGACTTCGGGTTTTTGCTATTAATTATGGATGGTCATTATCGGTCAATCCGGCCGATAGTACATGAAGTTCGTCATTGAGTCATCTAAATAAACAATTTGGTGCTTACAATGCTTGATCTCGACTTTTTTGATACGAAGTTTTATTTTCTAGGAGTTCTGATGTCACTCAAGTTTGAAACAAAAATCTCGATAATTTCTACACAATCTATGGTTGAGTTTACAAATTTTTATTTTAGAAAATATATTTTTATATTTTAATTGATATTTGAGTCGTTTTATAAAAAGCTTATACTTATATGATTGTACTAAAATATCCAATACGATTCAATAACTCCTATTTGAATTTGAAGTAACAATGTGATACTCATAGATACTTCACATGTATGGAAAGTCTGGAATAAATCACACCCGTGTGATAGCGGTGTCGGATTGTTTAACAGCTGGCACATTTCTTCTGTAAGTTTTTTGTAGGTTGACGCCACTGTAGCTCTTTGGTTGGGCTATGGATGATATTTATTGATTGGTGGAACACGGTTGTATATTTGATCATTCATTTTCTCGAACTCTGTGTATAGAGTTTTCAATTGTTCTATCTTCATTTCTAAATATTTGCTCGTCTTGCGAGATGGTTCATCTTTGTTGTAATTGTCCTCTAATTGAGCTACAGTTTTTCTCTAACAATGACATGTTGATCAAGTAAATTATCCATTATGATGGATTGTTTTGTGACAGTTGAATGATGATACTCGGTGTTGCTGGTAGTTGCGTAGCGCTTGAGTATGGTTGAGAACTTCGCTGGTTGATATTTAGCTTTGTTTTCGATGGATTAGGTAGTTACGGGAGCCGAAGATACTTTAACTGTTTGGCCGGTTTTTGTTTGGCTTTGAAGATTTTTATTAACTTGTTTTTGTTGCTGGTTGGTTTTTAGTTTCGAATGGCCATGAATTGAATTGAGATTAGTGGGTCAACCGTGGGTCGGAGCTGGTTCACTAATTCTAAACCATATATTTTAATGAATGAGAAGCGATATCTTGACTGGTCTTGTAACTTACGCCTTTATTATAAAATGTTTACAGTTTATATAGAATAATTATACTAACTTGGTTAATCTTAAACAGTTTCTTCTCTAAATAAAGTACACAATTTAGTATTATGGCTCTTCAAATCGTAGATGGCTCTGACATATGGAAAAGCTTTAAAAATTGACTTTTATTTCGCTTTTGTAATAATTATTTTTTTGTCTATCAATTTCGCTCGCTTCTATCTGTTAACTGAAAGCAATTTTGCTTATGATTATGTCTTACATACAATATAACAACAATTTTGAATGACATAACGACAGCAAAAAATATATTAATATTAATATATAAGCAACAACAACAACAACAGAATAAAAAAATATTGTTACGAAAAAGAAGCTTTCTGTTATTATTTATATTATTTAAGCACAAAAGCAGTCTATCATGTATATACTCGTATCCATAATATTATAAATAAGAAAATAAATCTGTGTTTTGTTTTCGTTGTTCGAGCTTTAAAGCTTTCTTATATAATACACAGCTATTGTTCTATTCGTTTTTTTTTAAAAATGGAAACAATTATTATTATTGAATTTTCTGTTTTTGATATTTTTTGATGACATTTAAAAATAAAAAATACGATAACGGAATAGGAAAAAACCAAAAATTGTTATTCATTCATGTAAGCCACTTGAGCTTTTTTTAAAAGCTTGTTTTTTTAGTAAAAGAAATAATAATAAATGGTATGGTTCCTTGTTTTTTTTTGTTGGTACTCAAAGATTAGAGATAAATCCTTAAGATTCGTGAAGAATTTGATTAGGCTCGAAATTGATTTTTGAAATGTTAAAAGCGGCTATGGTTTGAGAGGCAAAATATAGAAGTGGTAGTATTGCCACTGACTGTAAGTGTTTCATTAAATATTAATATTTTTTGTTATGTTTACGTTATAATGGTTATTAGTCATATACAAAACTATAATTAACAATTTGCAAATTATTTTGATGAGGCAAGAAAAAAGAATAACGAACGCGTCGAGTAAAACTAGAGAAGTTATTGACTACCTTCAGTTCAATCCAAACAAACCTAACAAGAAAAAATAATGGCACTTAATAAACACATTATTCCACTCGTTTAATTATTTCGCAAACAATTTTTTTAAAAAAATTTGTTCAAAAAGTTTAAAAAATTATTCGATCGATTTCGACTTGTTAGGTCATCATCAGGTGTAGAGTAGATACTCCTGATGATGAGTAAATTTTTGGTCGGCGACCTCAATACAGCGCGCGAAATCGAAACCTGAGAAACCGCCTCCAATTTATTTAAGGGAAGCATAAAATAAAATCGCATCATTAACCGACTCTAAATTTTATATTGCCCCGCTCAAAAGGGGTAATATAAACGATACAAAGATTCAAACCTTCGAAATCGATGGCTTCAGAGCCCTAGTCAAACATTTTGACGAAGTTGGTAAAAAATATTACACATACCAGCTAAAAAGTCAAAAAGGGCTCACTGTTTTGCTAAAGGAATTGAAAGCTGCGTAGATGTTAGCGACATACAAGCTGCACTTGCTGCGGAAGGTTTCCATGTCAAATCTATTGGTAATATAGTAAACCGTGAGAATAAGGTACCCCAACCAATGTTCCGTTTGGAACTAGAGCCAGAGGAAGAAAAGTCAAAAGGAGTTCACAAGATTTACAACCTAAAATATTTGCCATATCGCAAAATAGTAATTGAAGAACCTAGGAAGAGGTCAGGATCAGTTCAATGCATAAAGTGCCAAGAATACGGACACACGAAAGCATACTGCACCTTAAATGATGTTTGTGTTATTTGTGGTGAACCTAACGACTCCAAACAGTGTGACAAATCTCGCAATGACCCATCTGTGAAACGTTGCAGTAACTACAGTGAAAATCATACTGCAAATTACAGGGGACGTGCAGTGTATCTGGACTTAAAACGGAAAATAAACTTAAAAATGAGAGCCGAGCAACGAATGCTCAATATGCAATTTAATCAGAGGGCCATGTTACCAAAAAATACAATAGTCACCAAACCTGCGAGTGCAAACACACAAAATGATAACTTGGAGACGTTTGACAGCAGTTTTGCTCAACCAGGTGTTTCTTATGCAAACATCCTAAAAGGTAACAAACCGAAACCCAAAGTTCGTTTTAATGAAGAGGACCTAAATATTCATACCACGCTAAATAAATTAACCGAGACCATCCAAAGTTTCATGACGATGATGGAAAGGCAAATGAGCATGATGATGCAAAATATGAATACGCTTATGCAAATAATAGTTAAAAATCAAAAATGACAGTTCTAAAAATAGCTATTTGGAATACGAACGGGCTTCCGCAACATAAAGCTGAGGTACACACCTTTCTTATCGAACAAAATATAGACATCATGTTAATATCTGAAACACACTTCACTAAACACAATTTTTTTAATATTACCGGCTATTCCGTTTATGACACCAAACATCCGGATGGAAAAGCACACGGCGGCACCGCAGTCTTGATAAAAAGAAGATTAAAGCACTACGAGCTCCAGAAATATGCTAAAGATCACATCCAAGCTACAACTATTTGTTTGGACGAGTGGTCTGGGAAATTTGTAATATCGGCTGTTTACTGTCCACCGAAACATGCAATTAAAAAACAGCAATTTATCGACTACTTTAATCAGTTGGGAATCAAATTTCTAGCAGGAGGTGATTACAACGCTAAACATGTGCAATGGGGTTCGAAGCAATAAACGAGAAAAACCTAGATTATTTATCATCTGGACATCCCACTTATTGGCCTACCTATAGAAAGAAAATTCCTGATTTAATAGATTTCTGTGTAATACGAGAAATAGCACGCACCAATGCTCAAGTCGTTGACTGTCATGATTTATCATCACACCACTCACCAATAATCGTAACACTAAGTACGCAAACATTAAAAACTGAACCACCCCAACGTTTAACAAACAAACTAACGAAATGGGTTCTGTATAGAAACATAGTAGACGTAAATTGTCATCTGGATGTCCCACTGCAAACACCAGAAGATATCGATGCCGCGAGAGAAAACTTAAGACAAATAATGGAAATGGCTGAAAAATTCGGAAAAAATAGTAAGCTTTCAAGTAACATTCAAAAGTTATTGGCAGATAAGCGGGCGACTCGGCGGCTATGGCAGCTGCACCAATCTCCTTTTCATAAATGGAAATTAAATAGAGCTATTAAAGCTCTAAGCGAAGCAATACGGGAAGAACACAATCTTGGAATGCAGAATTGCCTATAAGTGAGCTCACAGCAACAGAGAAAACATATTACTCACTGTGGAAGGCAGCAAGAAATTTAAAAAGGCCAGAGCTATCGAACCCACCGGTAAGGGAACCAGATGGTCATTGGGCCAGAAGTGATTTAGAAAAGGCTATCGCTTTCTCTAACCATCTACAAAAAGTGTTCACTCCAAGCGAAAAAAATAATGACTGCGTACTACCACAGTTTACGAGGGACGAGTCGAACCCAAATCCAGTAAAATTTAAATGGAAATGCGTCAAAACGGTTATCAAAAACAAGATAAATCCTAAGAAAGCTCCAGGCCATGATCTAATAACTGGAAAAATGATCAAAGAATTACCCGATAGATGCATAATGCGATTATGAGATGTGGATACTTTCCCCAATGGAAAATATCTCAAATTATCATGATTCCTAAGCCAGGTAAAGACGAAACCCAAGTTTCGTCGTACAGGCCAATAAGTCTACTTCCGATAATTTCAAAGCTCTTTGAAAAGATGCTACTAGAAGAACTAATACCTATATTAACTGTAGGGCGCATTATACCAGATCACCAATTTGGATTTAGAGAGCAGCACGGCACAATAGAACAGGTGCACAGAATTGTAAACACTATTAAGCTCTCCTTAGAAGAAAAGAAATATTGCTCGGCAGTTTTCTTGGATATTGCGCAAGATTTCGACAAAGTACGGCATGAAGGATTAAATTACAAAATTAAAACTCTTCTGCCTAGACAATTTCATGCAATTCTTGAAAACTACTTAGCCCAAAGGATGTTCCAGGTGAAACATAGTACGGCCACTACGGATTTAACCGAGATAAAGGCAGGAGTACCGCAAGGTAGTGTATTGGGACCTGTACTATACATGTTGTTCACAGCTGACTTACCAATAACTGAAAACATAATCACTTCAACTTTTGCTGATGACACAGCTATATTGTTTTCACACAAAAATCCTCAAACAGCATCGAGAGAATTACAAGAACATCTGCACAAAATAGAAGATTGGCTAAAAACTTGGCGGATAAGGACGAATGAATGTAAATCAACACATGTAACATTCACCCTGAATAAACGCACATGTCCGGCAGTAAAACTAAACAATATCACAATTCCTCAACAAACAAACGTCAAATATCTCGGTTTTCATCTCGGTAGTAGATTGACATGGAAAAAGCACATTGAAACAAAACGTAATCAACTAAAAATAAAATTTTGTAAAATGTACTGGTTGATCGGAAGAAAATTGAAACTCTCTCTAGACTGCAAGGTTCTACTATACAAAGCGGTCCTAATCCCCATATGGACATATGGTATCCAACTATGGGGCTCAACTAGTGCCTCAAATATAGAAATTGTACAAAGAACGCAAGCAAAGATACTTCGTAGCATTACAAATGCGCCCTGGTATATTCGAAACAGCAACATCCATAGAGACCTAGGAATCAAAACGGTTAAAGAGACAATAAAATCATGCAGTCTAAAATACCATCTGAAACTGGAATCACACCCTTACGAATTAGCTAGAGAACTACTAAGGCAACCGAAATACAAACGGCTTCGCAGAGCAGATCCGCTAGATTTAATCAACTGAAATATTTAATAATTACACGCATGTAGGTGAACACACTTAAATTAAGTAATTAATAATAATTTAAAAATAATAATGCATACTAATATTAAGTACTAACATAGGTTAAGGCTTAAGTAAAAAAAATATATAGTTTTTAAGAATTTCACACTTCTTGCTAGTTTCGTATAAAGAAAGATTCAAGAATAAAGCCGTTGGCAATAGTTACAAATAAAAAAAGTGTTAATGTGTTTCGCCAAGTACCTACGGCGCATAGTGTTAAAAGTAAAAAATAATGACACGCTATTTAAGAATTGCTACCTGGAATGCAAATAACCTTGTGCAATGCATTTCAGAATAAGAAGAATCTCAGAAAGCCATTTTACCAGAACCTCGTCTGCCAAAATACGTGGATACCAGTGCACCAAGCTTTACATCCAACAGAAAGATCTATAGAGACGAGACAGCAATCTTTATTGAGGATAATATTAAACAGCACGAAGAATTAAAAAATATAGGAGGAATAGCTATCCAAGTAGCTACTGTATCTATTGAAACCAAAAAGTAACAATATTAACGGATGTGAAGTTCTTAACAAAACATCAAAATTAACAAAAACAAACAGTCGGTAAAAGCAATGTTAACAATGGAAACCTGACAACAGACGGATTTCTTTTAATTTTAACTATTTTCTTTAAATAATCAAAACTTAATTTTGATTGGAATAAAAAAAATTATCCAGTTGCATAAACGTTTATCGAATGATGGCATTAGAGGTCCTCTTTGAAATAAAATTGACCTCATCAAAAAACTACGAGATTACCCCATTTGTTAATGCGTTGGAAAATCGGATCGCATAGAATATTTTGGCGGTTTTTAGGTTTCAGTGTATTAATTATTGGCCAGATCACAGAGATTGTACCGAGTAGTGGCTAGTATCAAATGATGGCATAAGAGGTGCTCTTTTAACTAAAATTGGTCTCATAAAAAAACTACGAGATTTTCTCATTTGTTAAACCCGGGACCCACCAGACTACCCCTTACACTATTTTTCTCGAATTTAAGATCCATCACAACCGGTTCCCACCCGCACTAGGTAACTTCCTGCAAGCAATTATCATTTAAATCGTTTGAGCTAAGAAAACAATTAAAATTGAACCCGGGTCCACCAGACAAGCCCTTACACGATTTTTTTCCGAAATAAGGATCCATCGTAATCGGTTCCTAGTACTCAAAAACCGTCTTCACGCAATTTTCATTAAAATCGTTTAAGTTAAGAAAACAAATTAAAAATGAATCCGGGGTCGTACTCGAAAACCGCCCTTAAGCAATTTTCATTTAAATCGTTTGGGCGGAGAAAAATTTAACAATGAACTCGGGGCCCGCAGAAGTATATTAGAAAATTACTTAGCAGTCGAAAATGAAGAAGAGCTATCGTCACACCATTATCCAGTTTTAATGACAATAAGTGACAAGGTAATAAGGAAAGCAAACCCTCCAAGACTAACAAATAACAAAACTGGGAATACTTTCGGCAGCTACTTGAAGAAAGCGTCAATCTGGTGCAGATATCGAACGCTTACAATATCGAAATGGAAAGCCTCATTGAAAGTGTACAAACATCGGCCCGGAAAAGTACTCCTGATCAGCAAGAAATATTACAAAAAAGTATTTACTATCCAGTTGGAGTCAAAGTGTTGGTTAACGATAAAAGAAGCGCTCGTAAGACTAGAGCCCCTGAAGACAAAACAATCCTAAACAACTTGTGCAACAAACTTACACTACTTACAAAGGAGATTAAGAATGAGTCAGTGGCTAGCTTTCTAAATAACCTGACACAGAATATTCCCTGTGAAAAGCCACCAAAGGTTTAAAAAGGCCTAAAATGCAAGTGCCACTCCTAAAACTTTTTGAGGGAACCAAGGCTCGCAGCGAAAATCAAAAAGCTGTCCTGTTTGCCGAATACCTAGAAAATACCTTCAAACCACCATGATGACAGTTACCTTTAGACTAAGCTATGTTCCGAGACAGTGGAAAGTAGCGGAAATCATAATCATTCCAAAGCTAAATGACAAAACATCGTACTGTCCTATTTCTTTGCTAAGAACAACATCAAAGATTTTCGAAAGACTATTTCTCAAGAAGCTAAAGTCAATTATATAGAGTAGAAATATTCTACGCATACAATTGAGGAGGCGCTGGAAAAAAAAGGATGTTCAGCAATTTTCTTAGACGTAGTCCAAGTATTTGATAAGGTTTATTACCGAGGTCTGGAATTTAAACTCCAACGGGATTTGTCAAAACAATATTTTGAATAAATAAAGTCTTTGAATCAACTAAAGTTAATTCCAGGTGCGACAGGAAGGGGAATACTCAAAACTAAAGAAAATATTGATAGGGGTTCTACAAGGCAGTGTTCTGGACCCTGTATTACACCTCCTGTATACAAGTGATCTACCAAATATAGTAAAAGCTAGAATAGGACTGAAAAGAATCGAAATCAACACATATCAACTTTACAAGTAGAATTTGGCACAGAGACAAATGGCTTGTATATGACCATTATCCCCATCGTATAGTAGTGGGCTGGCGAATGTGTTTTATTGATGGGTTTTCCAAGCAAACAATATATTCCATTATATCTGCCCAAGCCCCTGTGAACAGAGATACACATGGTCGAACATGGTCATTTTCATAAATAGCTCATCGTATGTCAATGGCCTTGTGGATACACAAGGCCCAATGTGAACTGAGATACATTTGTCGAAACTTTTTTATTTTGGAGTTTATTACATGAATAACCTTGCATAAATAAAAGAATTCAATCCAGTTCGATAGATTGAACAATTTTCCAAACATAATATTTATCATGTTATTGAATAAACCCAAATGTGGCTTCTTTTAGGTGGTATTCACACCAAACCGAATGCAAACGCGATTAACTTTATTCGCAAAAAAATAAATCGAACGGGAAGCTAAGCAAATAATTTCTGTATGCTCTTAATACGATTAGAACGATCGGGGTAGAATTCAATCGGGAGTTATCATCATCAGAATACGATCTGTGATGAAAAGGAACCCAACTGGTACTCCCTGTCGGAGTGCACAACTCATAGGCTAACTGATGTTCCATGCCAGTACTATAGGCTGGCATGGAGATATATCTTATTGATTTTTAAGACGTAAAATTGTTTGCCTAATTGCTAATCCCAAAATAAGCGAAGTTATAATTGGGCCAGGACATTTCCTCGTTTCGCTTTAATTTTCATTTTAATCTGGAACATGTTTTACTTCCAGTGGAAATGCCGAACTTAGTTTGCTCAATATTTGTTCGCCAACGTGATATCATAATGATCGTTCATGAAATTCCATTTAATTTTGTTACCAAAATTGTTCAACGTTTTTTGACAAATTTCCCTGATGTTTTCCTTACTAATCTTTAAGACGCAAATTTTTTTGTCGTTGATCTTAAAACTTTTGATCGTTTTCGTGACCGCTTCACCCATTTATCTAACATAGTGACTTAAAGTCGGACTAGATATCAATGAACGAGCCGGCATTCGACCACCTATGAAATGGTAAAGTGAGGAAAAAATTCTATTGATGTCGATCTAGATATCAATCATGCACGATATCAGAGAAATGGCTAATCTATTTTTTTTCTTACCTTGAAATTTTACTGGTGGATTCATTATCTACGAAAACCGCACAAGGCTGCGGTTACATTGGATGCGAGTTCGTAAGAAAGTTTGTTCGTACGAATTTGTACTATATGTACGGTTACACTATACTTACGCTTATTTCGTACGAATTCTTATCAATTCTTACGGTATTTAAATGCGAACAAAATATTTGGTTTTTTTATCAGTTGTACGTACGTCTCCAAAGAAATATGGAGGGAGATTGCGGAGATGATGAAAGTAACAGGTAATTTTGAAATAAAATTTAGTAAATATAAAAGAAACAGAAGATCTGTTGAAAATGAGAGTTCCTATTTGTACTTGTTGTACAGTTTGAGTAGTTTCGGTAAAATCTGGAGTATCCTCTAAATCAATAAATATGTTATGTATAATAAGCAAACGCACTTTATAATTAAATAAACTTTGTCAGGATAAATATTGATCTCTGATTTCAAAATTCTTCATTTTGCGTTTATAATACCAAAAGCCCATTCAACAAGGCGTGTTGCTCCATAAAGGTTGTGATTAAAATCTTCTTCTGCTGGAAACAATACTTGTCCTGGAAACGGTCTCATTAAATAGTTTTTTAAAGGGTACGCTGCATCTCCTACTAAAAGGAGTCTTCGTTGTCAATCAATGTTGAAAGTTCTCTGTTCGAGATGGTGGTACAATGTTGAAGTTTTAAATATGCCGCCATCACTATAAATTTGTAGTTTGCGCCTACTAAACCTTGTAATACGATAGAAAAATAATTCGTATAGTTAAAATAGAAAAGATCCTGAACTGGCTGTACATTTAATTCTAATGTGGATGCCATCGATAGCTCCGACACAATTATGAAATTTCCATTTCCTATAAAACTGATCTGCAATATTCTAAAAAATTCACAAACATTTCTTTGAATCTTCCTCTATCGCCAGACATATGCCGATAGCCCCGAACATTTTTCTATCTTCATATTATCATGAAAATATAATATTTTTACTCTCAGCTCCGAAAATTTTTTGTGTCGTGATAGATTTAGTTGCCTGACAGTAAATATTTTCGAGGCTGAGAGTAAAACTGTGGCATTTTTCGGGGCTGATAGCTAAAAATGTCCTGATATTAACAATTAGTGTTGCCACCTCATTTTTCGGGGATGAAAATTAGGCTATTTCTACATACATAAAATTGGGCTTATACTGCACAAAAAAATTTTTTAAGTAGCTATTATTTCTACTCTCAGCCCCGAAAATTGCAACTGTCATGATAGGTTTTAGCTATCGTGATAGCAAGTATTTTCGGAGCTGAGAGTAAAAATGTGGAACTTTTTTGGGCTGAGAGTAATTTTCGGGGATGGAGTTTGCGCTACCTTCACATACCTTTTCGAAGGCCCTATTTTTAAAAATTTCTTGACTTCGGTGGAAACCTAATTTGATAATTTAAGAAAAAAATTTATGTTTTTATGCCGCCCTTCGGAAAGCTTTTTAAAATGAAAAATGAGGAATGAAATCCTTGATCTAAATAGCTTTAAACGTTACATGTCAATTTATTAACAGGTTTAACGCTCCATCAACTCTTAGAAAACTGGAATATTTATTTTCATGTTGATTGCCTGTCCGTTCATCATAGTTCAGAGTTCTTCTTCAAGAGAGTTCTTTCTGGAAAACAATTTTGATCAATTGGCCCAAGTCTGACAGTTCTGATGGATTCAATAAAGTGCCCGCGAAACGATAACCATCAACATTTATTTATTCAACTGTTTAGAATAAATATTTGGTTTTAGTGAAGCTACACCCAGAATTTAGAGGCTCAGCCTACATATCTGCTTTAAATGTTTTACATTTATGTGAATACAAAGCGAATTAAATGAAGCTTTCCACATTGAATTTCTCATACCGCGCGCACAGTTCTTTTAGTCCTGATGCTATTATCATTGTATTTTAATGGTGTTTATTGGTCGTCTTATTTGACTACATTTGAATAAAATTCAGAATTTTGATAGATACATAAAAAAATAAAAATAAATTTACTCTCGGCTCTTTTGCTATCTATTTAGCATATTTTCGATCGATTTTGATCTAATTTTAATATTTATTTTGTTATAATATTCAAGTGATTTTTTTGTTATTCAACAACGATACAATTTTGGATCCATTTTGTCCTCCTTAGTAAGGACTTAGTGTAAGGTTCTTGCAAAAGACATAAATAAATAATTTATATTATTTAAATCGAGATTACACCAATTTTTAGGTTATTAAATCAATAAATATTTTTCCCAAACTTCCTTTCGTGTTTCACCTGGAAAAATTGATTTTCTATTAAAATTATGTTTTTTCGCTGTATGTCAAATCGTTCGTTTCCAATTTAGAGCATTTCCCATCCACATATAAATATTCATTTCTTATCAATGTTATAAATGATAAAAAACGTGTATGTATATGTGTACATAAAAGCTTCGATGTACGGAGAACTGCTATTCCCCTTTAATAAAAATATCTTATAATCAAAGTAATGAAAATTCAGCTACATTTATTTATTTATCTTGTCATTTTATTTTATTTTTTTATTATGTACACATCTCTTTTTGTGTGGCTGTACATAAAAAATGTGAAAAACTGAGGAAAACTTTTTATTTTTACATAAAAGTCAATGGAAAAAGTGATGATTCTGCATGTTTTCTTGAATATTATCAAAATCTGTATGTAGAAGCATATTTAAAAATACTTATTTTATACTGTTATTGAATCAAGAGTATTTTCAGAAACAAAAAATGAAATTTTTAACATTTTTTTTTCGTCATTTCAATATCGTTGATATGTGTAGTGACATTTTATCATAAAACATGCAAATATTCCTTCTTTCACTCGTTTTAATACAAATTTGTGTACGTACATAAATATAATTTAACATTATTTCTGCTATACACCTACAATATTGCACAGGGAGTGTGCAACCCTTCAATCATTTTAGGTAAATGGCATATAAAAAGATTGAAACATTATAATCGAACTAAATTCTAAATTTTAAATAATGGCGAATCACATAACATTTGGATATTGAAGTCTAAGAAAAAAGAATGTCTGCCGGAATAAAAAACCAACTATGGCCGAAGTAGCATAATGCATTGTACATCATTGTGATCAGCCGTAACTAATGTTACGCCAGCCGAAACAATTTAACCCATGTGTGACCAAAGTTTTTTTTTAAATATATTTAACGTCCATTTACGTGTTCTCGATGTATTTTGAGTCGAATAATAAGACAAATCTAAAAATAGAGTTGTCGGCCGCCTATTACGGAAGTTACAGCAACCATTGGTCTTTAGAGAACACAAAGAAAATTTTTTAATTTAAATTTTATTCATTTGTATATACATTTTAATTCACTTCTTATGTTTATTCTAAAAATTAACAAACGAATAATCACATTATTTCAATACATGGCTAGAAAAATTATTAAATATTTTTATCACGGTGGGCCGAATTACTGATTTGGACCATATTGCAAACCAAAATTTATTTTAGCTGGTTGTGGAAAGCCTCGGAACATTTGGTGTGCAATGCGACATTACAGGTTACACATTTATATACAATATGAGATTGGCAATGTTTGCAGCGTAATCGAGAATTCGTAGTTGCAGAAATGTGTGGTCCCTTAGCAAGAAATTCAGGTTTATTTACCGTTTTACCTTGCGAGCTCAAACTGCCATATTTATCAATTCTCGTCGAAACGATAGTTGATCCTTTTTGCAACCATAGCTTTTCGCTAGCGACCATAAATTACACACAGCCAAGTCCAGCATCCATAATATGGCAGGCATATAAAATTTCTTGCCACGAATACCCATGCGGTAGTTGGATATATGTCGATCTAATAAATCGACTCCTCCCATATCCAATCTCCATCCCATGAAGGATATCAATTTTTTTACGTACTGTTCGATCGTAACGGCGGGCCTTGCATATAGGATTAACTCCATAATTTGATAGTAGCGAAACGGTTTGACTATCTTTCCATCTCGTTGAGATAAGTTGGTTTGTTTTATTATATAGTTTTCATAGTATCCTCTGGGTTGTTTGTTCAATACTTTTTTATCTGCCATTTTGTTGTTTTTAATACGATTTTCGCGAACAGTTCCAGTTTCATAGCACGCTTTTTGTGTTAGCGCATATATTAATTTTGGACCCGTAAAAAAAATTATCGAAGTAGTAAGAAAATGATGTATTCAGGAAACGATCGTTAATTTTATTCGCGAAATTGAGGACCATCGATTCTCCTAATCCCAATGTAGGGTCGCGCTCTTGATTTCGTCCTTGATACAAATCAAATTGGTAACAGTAACCCCAACTGCTAGCTGCCACCCACGCTTTATAACCAAATCTAACTGGTTTATTTTTGATGAACTGTTTGCACGGATGCTTACCATAATATGGTATCATCGATTCATCAACGGAGATGGCCATTTCTAATGGAGCATATTTTATGAAAACTTGATTCAAATGATCAATTAGCGGGCGCACTTTTATAAATCTATCAGTTTGTTGATGATTAATAGATATATTGTCCAGGAAATGTATATTTGTTAATATGTCCTCGAACATTTTACGCCGCATCCAATTAGAAATTAGTGCGTTGTTTGTATCGTCATCGTTAGACCAATAAAGACGTCTTCTAGGTAACGAATTGTACCCTGATACAATCATAACACCAATAAATGCGTAAAGATCATCGACATCAATATTAATTGGTTTGTTTTTAGAAGCAGCATAGTTTTCGGTGTGTTGTACAATAGTTGTAACAAATTCTCGCGGAAAAAATAGTTCAAAAAATTCGAGGGCATTCGAATTTGCGCTCAACGTTAATGGATATACTTTTGGATCATTCCATTCCTTGCAGCGATACATGAGTGACGCCAATGGCAAGCTGTCCTCATTACCTGGTTCCCAGTTATGTGATATCCGATAATTCGTCACGTTTGTTGAATAATTTTCAATTTCTTCTGGGCCAGTCTGGATCTCATTTTCATTGAATCTCAATTCAACCATAGCCTGTACCTGTATTCTGGTAAACAATTAGGATCACCTTTTTCTTCTTCCCCGGAATCCTCATCGGTTTCAACATTCCACTCAGGGGGTTCCAAATAAATATCACTAGGCAATGGGACGTTATCAGGAATATCGTCCAGTTCATCTAGCACCTGCGCTAATGTTAATTTAGTTTTCCTAAAAAATAAAAATTGTTGTTAAAAGCCCAATGGTGCGTTTACGCACCACCACTAAATACCCAATCAAAAACTACACATAGTTGGCTATTTTTGACAGTTTACAAATTTTGTTAGCAAATTTCAAATGTTTTCAACAAAATCAAACCTTAATAAATGGATAATAATAGTTACGGTAAACTCACCAATAATTTCTATCCGAACGATCCATTTTTTTTGCTCTAAAATTTCACGGCTTATTTCATTTAATATCACTTTCACAATAAAACAAAAAATTTTAAAACTTTTCCTTTTATATGTTTGCCGGTATAACGGTAAAATATTACAATTAAATTTCACAGGAAAAACATGTCGGTGTCGAGTAAATGAGAAAAATATGACGTTCTCTCTTATGGTGCGAAAATGAACCAGTGGTCATATTTGGGTTAAAACCACCCGGAATCGAAGTGGTAGCTTGCACAATGAACACGCTGCGCTTTACATGATTCTGTATTACATAAGTTATATGAGCCAGATACACTGAAATATGTCAGCCAAAACCATATAAAGCCAACCGGAACCAAATCAACTTTGACACAAGGAATGTAGTTCAAGGGACCTTGCATTTTCTGCTTGCTCTGCAGGTATGTGAAACTGGATCGTAAAGTAGCCCGAAAAAATTGTGCCTTTTCTTAATCTGTAATATTTTCGGACTGGCCCTAAAAATGTTTCCTTTAATCCTTGTCCCGACATTTTTTTACATCAGCAAACTATAACAAGATTTGATTTTACTTAAATAAGAAGAATAATGAATAAATATCTAATATGTACGAGTATATGAAAAGCAAATTTACTGCTCACTTCAAAAAATTAGTTTGTTTCTAAAATACGAGTATAACGATATTACGTAATATTCTAAAAAAAATACCATAACATTTTCCTATGAGGCGGTTTTCACAGGGGGGAAATGGGACTCAATTACTACACTAATTCATAACAGTGGCCGAAGTCTCAGGCAGTCTCTTCGAAAACCGCCGTAGAAAAAAAACCTTAGTAAATTGTTTGTTGTAAACCGTTACATACTGAGACTGACATAAACCTTTTCACCACCTTGTACAGAAATGGGGCTACATTTTTTGGATTTCAGATGGCCTACTCTAATTCGTAACAGTAGCCGAAGTCTCAGGCAATCCCTGTGAAAACTCCCACAGAAAAAAATTCATAGTAAATTTTTTGGTGAAAATCGTTACATACAGAGACTGGCACGAACTTTCTTTCCACCTCGTACAGAAATGAGGCTATATTATTTGGATTTCAGATGGCCTACACTAATCATCGACGGTACTCGAAGTCTCAGGCAGTCCCTGCGAAAACCACCACAAATTTTTTGTTGAAAATCGTTACATACTGAGACTGGCACGAACCTTCTCTCCACCTAGTACATAAATGACACCACATTATTTGGATTCCAGGTGAACACTTATTCTCGACGGTAGCCAAAGTCTCAGGCAGTCTCTTCGAAAAAAATTCTTAGTAAATTTTTTGTTGACTTGTAAAATAAAATCTTGTTGTAGTATGCTGTTGTAACAAAAATTACGAAATAAGAATTAAGGGTACCGCAGTTTTTCTAAATTTTTATTACAGATTAAACAAAAAATACAAATTCTGTTTCGGGCTAATTTTAGGGCCAGTTTCACATCGGCCAGTTTAAAATTTTAAATAACATTTTCGCATTATCATGGTTCACTAAGTGTGATATTTATTCGATGATATTGTCTTTAAGGTGTTCAACAGTTTAAAGATTATCCGAATAAACTTTACTTTTCAAGAACCCATAAAGAAAAAGTCGATTGGCGTTAAATCGATGACGATGGCCAATTCACGTCTGTTCTTCAAGGAATCGTTACATTATTACACTTCTCTTTCAAAAAATCGATTGATTTCATTGCTGTGTCGCATGTTGCATCGTCCTTTTGAAACCACAGAATGCTAGTGATATGTATCCAATCTAATCCAAAAAATTCAACACAACAATCTTATTGTAATAGTATTGGTGTAAGTAAAAATTCAGGCGAATTTATATTGAGTACTGAAATGTGATTTTTTAATGAGCCGAGCCTTAGATACATTCCAAAGTAATTCTAAGTTTTTTCTAAGCTTTTAGCACGAACTTTAGTGATACTGGTGGCCTACTGAAACAAAAAGGAGTGTCCCAAACAAGTTTTTCAATAATTTTCTAACGGGTCTGACAGGATGTTCCATGAGGTTTAAAAATTGTTTTAATGGGCCATGGCCATAATCCAAAGCCATTTTAAGTATTTTCTAAGCATTCAGTATGAACTTCAGTGATATTGTTAGACTATTTAAATCCAAAAGGGAGACCTGGGTTTATTTTTAATATTTTACCCAACTCAGACGACTTTGATGAATATTACTGAAGTAGAGTTTTAATCGAATCCAAACGATGCTCAGAAAACACTTAGCAAAAATGCTTAGAAAAAATATAAAAAAACTTTGGAATGTCTTTAAGACTCCATAGAAAACCACAATTTTAAATCTCATCGAACACCCTACAGACCCAATAGAATATCATATAATTTACTAGGAACGTTCGTTTGAATTTAAAAATTCTACCAATATCACTGAAGTACACGCTATATGCCTATAAAATACTAAGAATGACTTTGGAATGTACCGAAGGCCCATTAAAAAATTACATTTCCTCTAAATAACTCAATATAAATTCGCCTGAATGTTTATTTACACCAATACTATTACAATAAATTTGTTGTTGTGTAGTTTTTTGATTAGTTTGGATAAATTTCACAAGCATCATATTCTGCACATCAATATATTGGACCAATTACGCAACCACATCAAAATCCACACCACACAGAAACTTTTTTTGGTTTCATCGTGTTTTCAAACAATTCTGTTGTATTTTCTTCAGCCCAAATGGCTCTTCAGCAATTTTATGCTAATAGCTGCCCAATTTTTACTTAAACTACAATGATGAATTCTGCTTCTCTGGTCTCGAAATGAACCAGTTTCTTTAAATTTATCAATGATAAGTTTAATGGCACGATTTGTCAGAGCATTTTCTCTGCCGTATTTTCAACAAAATTTTCTTCCCACTTCTGAATAACTTTATAATGATTGTTTATCAACAGTAAAAATTAAACAAATATCTGAAATAATTTTGTTCGCCATTTCATCTATAATGTTTTTGCTTTCAATCGTTTTTTCGGAAATGCTTTGTACTTTTAAAAATATTTGCATAAAACTAAAAAGCTCATTTAAAAGCTGTCACTTCCGGTGTATCGATGTCGACCAAAAATCACTGGGATCTCTCAATTTATGAAAAAAGCTTAAGTATGCAGTTTCATCCCAATCAATCGGGATCCCGACCCGACTAGAGGCTGAATTTTTATTGAAAAACAGTTGTTTTGTCAAAAATCGTCATTTCTGTTTAAAGTTTGGAAAACTGAGCTTGAGCGGTTAAGTTGAAAATTTAAATTAGAATATTTTCTTGAATACAGTAAATTCCAAATGAAATTTAAGCGGCCAAATTTTTTTGTTTGCAACCCATAGTTGATTTTATTTTTGGCCAGCATTGTATATATTGGTACATATTTAAACGATTAAAATTTTATTTAAAATACATTTTTTACAAAATTAGGTTAAATGTCTATACAATTAGATATTTGTGATTACCTAGGTGAGGTTACCAAGTCGTTGGAATGGAAGCTTGGTTCGAACTAATAAAACTTGAATTTTTTAATTTAAAAAATTCGGTCGTCTCATCAGACTGCAGTGATCAAACTACAAAAATATTGAAAATACTTTGCACTTACGTATAAATTATAATCACAATGCCTTAGCGAATTATTATGTTTCGCTACGCATTTGTCAACCCCTTCGTAGTCTCAAATTTTTTTGTATTTAACGCATACATGAGATTTCTATATGCAATTTGGGTTGTTCTGCTTGATAGTTCTAGATGTAAAAGCAATATCTAGCTATCAACCATAACAACCCAAATTTCATATTTGTGATCAGTTCATTAATTTAAATTTAAATCAATAACCACATCGACCCTTAACTTTCACGTTTTACTAACAACTCCTCGAAAATAAATTTTTTTTTGAAATCCTACCACAAACGGAAATACTCGTCTGGGTTTACATGCCCGAAAATTAAATTCTATCTCGGTGCATTTCTCATAATCGACGGACTGCTTGGCCGATCAGCTGAAAGTAAATTTATAACCGAGCTGGATGTAGAAGACGCGTACTTGCAAGTCTCACGAGCGGAAGCTTTGCGTGCCTAAACTGCTTTTACAGTATCGGGGCGGCCACTCTAACCATTGATGCATAAGTTAATCTTTCATGAGGATCACTTTGGACTGTTAGACTTAAAATATTGGGAGTACAAATTAATTCGGTCCGTTTTTCTTAAATTTTAAAAATGCATTTATTTTAAAATAAAATAAATTAGATAAATAGATCCATTAAAATATTTTCCACCGCTGCTTATGACTTTTTCCCGTCTCAGAAAAACTTTTCGTCTTTTGAGGCGATCCAAGTTTGAGGCCAATTTTCAATTTCTTCGAAAGAAGTGAACCGGTGATCTGCCAAATCATGTTGCATACATCGGAACAACCAGTAATCAGAAGGAGCAATGTACGGAGAATACGGTGGGTGCGGTAAAATATCCCACTTGAGCGTTTCCAAATATTGTTTTACGACTTTTGCGTGAGGCCGTGGTCATGCAGCCTTTCCTCATATTCCGGTCGTTTTTCTCTCGTAATGTCACTCGCTTGTAATGGAATCGCCCAGTTGTAGCGGATTTTAGTACACAGTGCCTCTTTGGTCTCACCAGTTACACAGCATAACCTTCGAAACATGAACGTTCGTCTTTGGTGTTGATGTTGAGGTCGTTGGCAATGATTGGCCGGACAAAGCGTGTGGTTTTGGGTTATGTAAAAAACCCTTTCTTGTTTGTCTTTGAAGCAGCTGCTCGCAAGAAGAAATCGCCTTTCCACGTCTGTTGGTTTAAATTTATAAGGGGCCCAATTGCCTTGCTTCAATGATGGTTATATGGTTGTACGGATTTGGCGATGCATCGAAGGATTCTTACGCTGCGGTCCTATACTCGCGGGTAACAACACCATCTCAAGAGATCCATATCAATATCGTCGCCGCAAAAACAAAGGTTGCGCCCATAAAAACGCTATCTATTCCTAAACTAGAGCTTTGTGCAGCCACATTGTATCCAAACCACCCAAAATATGGCCAACCTATTAACAATCTATTGAAATTACATCCATGTCTTGGCAGTCATGTCGGCAAGCCTCACATTGTTTCGTACATAAAACTAAGTTTCTATATTGTGCGCGGAAAGCATCTCATAGAAGGTACAATCAACCAATATGGGAAGTGCCACCGATATATGAAGAAGGTCCAACAGCGATTGATGGGACAACTACCCTCAGCACGAGTTAATTTTATCCGACCGTTTATTCAAAATGGCATTGATTATGCTGGACCATACTTAATCAAAGCCCATCAGTTGAGAAGGTTGAAACTTACAAATCGGTACATTTGCATATTTACTTGTATGGCGACAAATCCAATCCACATGGATTTGGTGACTAATCTAACCAATGATTCATTTATAGCTGCACTAAGAAAGTTCCAATCATCTAGAAGAATATGTTCGGATCTGTTCTCGGATAATGCTACCAACTTCACCGGGGCTATCAATCAACTTCAGGAGATGAAAGATTTACTCCATTCGGAAAGTTTCTCGGACAAAGTAATCGATTTGACAGTCGACCAGGGCACTAAGTGGCATCTTATTCCACCAGTGGCTCCATACTTCGGTGGCTTGTGGGAAGCCGCCGTGAAGTCGACAAAGTTCCACAATAAACGTGTCATCGGAGAGACTATATTGAATTATGAAGAAATCCTTACGTTCTTAAAGCAGATGGGGGCGATATTTAATTCATGGCCATTGTGTCAGAACGACGAAAGCGATGACCCATTGACGCCAGCTAATTTTATATTGTGGCATTCCCTTTCACTTGCTCTAGAATCAACATTGGCCCAATCTAAACTGAACAAACTATCGAGATCGCAAATGCTTCAAAAATTAATCCAGCAATTCTGGCGTCATTGGAATGATGAATATCTTACCACTTTAAACCAACTAAACAAGCTACATCAACCAGCTAGTCAAATAAAAATTGACGACGTCAATCGAAAGAGGTCGAAGTGCTTCCAGGCCGCGATAATTTAATTCGGATAGTCACCGTGAAAACAGTTACGGGCACCTTCACCGATCACCAAAATCTGTCTGATTCCATCAATTAACTCATACAATCAATTAACTCATGGAAAACTAAGATTATTAAATGAATCACAAACATCCAAACAACCCTCGAACAACCCCGATAATCTTATATTGCATCTAAAAACAAAAAAAATATATTGACATTCGTTTCGAAATGTCAAAATATAAAAGTGACGGATTCTAATATTTTATTACCAGACAAAATCAGCAAATTGATCGACGCGCTATCTAGTATAAATTACTAAAACTAATTTTGGTACATTATTGATGCTGTGGAGAAAACTATTGTTTCGTCAGTCAAAAACGAAAGGTCACAGTTTGTAAACAAAAAAACTTTATGTATTCGAATAGTAGTCTAGCAGAATGACTAGCCAGATTCCAGTAGCTTTCGAAAATTGCTTTTTGATCATCAGTAGGTCGATTCTGGCTTTCCTATAGGAAAAAGAAATTAGGAAAGATTTTCGTAGTAGTTTTGTCATAAATTGTTTTTTTTTCTGGCATACTATGGTAAGCAGTTGGTGTAAATTTTTTCATAAACAAAATTAAACTGGGAATATAGTAAAAATTTAGATCAAACGTGATGTCTCAGTAGGCCAAAAAATGATATTTTTGACAAAAATGCTATGTAAATGTTTTTCCTATTTCCTTTAGGAAAGCCAGAATACCTACAGGTGATATAAATTGTTTACATTTTTTAAGACAATCACCGAGTTATCTAATGCATCTTTTGCACCCCGATTACGCTAGTCGAGTCGATTGTCGTTTCAAGTGACTATAAAAATTAGCTATTTGTATGAAAAATTAGCCAGTTGGTATGCCAATAAGTGACTTGAGACGAAAGAAACAATTAAAAACTGTCATTTCGAGTCGTGTGAAATTTTGGAGTGACTAGAAAAAACATTTATATTTAAATAGATATTTTGACAAGGCAGGCGACTACGGTTTCATATTAAAAGAGTCATTTCAAATCGGGGTGCTGATTAATAATTTTTCCGGTTCTTGTTAAATATCGTTTTCCAGAATTCCGTTTCTGATTCCGCGATTTTATCGTTTCTTTGGCATCTGATCCAGATGAAACTTTATTAGCATGTGCGATGGTTTCAACGTCACGATCGTGATCAATACTTGCATTTCGGGTTTGTGTATGCATGTCACTTGATTCGCTTACCACCGATACATCGTTAGACGATGGTGCATAATTGGGGTCTTTGTCAGAATCAACGAAGTTAGATTCAACGAAGAACTGTTTAGGTTGGGCCGCACTATCAACGTCGTTGAAACATTATTTTAAATTTCAAAAAAGCGGCAAGGTGAACCTTTGTTGGTTAAAAATGTAATCTTCTATTAATTTTTCTAATTTTTTAATTCTATCATGTCGTTTTTTGAAAATAACAAAATTACACCGACGCACAGAATTCCACCTAATTGCAAAACGATCTCCCAATTAATGGAAAAACTTTAATTATGACGTTTTTTCCGAACCAACCCGCCTAGACTGCAGAGATGCCTAATTTTAATGAAATAAAGGTTTTCTTATCAAAACTCCTCATATGCAGGAAAATTTAAAAAATGATCTGAAATAATTTTGTTCGGCATTCCAACTAAAATGTTTTTGATTTTAATCGTTTTTTCGTAAATGTTTTGTACTTTTACAAATATTCACATAGAACGAAACAGCTCTTTAAAAGCTGCCACTTCCGGTGAATCGATGTCGACCAAAAATCACTGGGGTCTCCCAATTTATGAAAAAAGCTTAAGTATGCAGTTTCATCCTGATCAATCAATCCGACTGGAGGCTGAATTTTTAATGGAAAACAGTTGTTTTGTCAAAAATCGTCATTTCCGTTTAAAGTTTGGTAAACTGAACTTGGCCGGTTTTGTTGCAAATTTAAATTAGAATATTTTCTAGAATACAGTAAATCCTAAATCAAATTTAAGCGGCCTAATTTTTTGTTTGCAATCCACAGTTGATTTTATGTTTGGTCAGCATTGCACTTATTGGTATATTTTTAAACGAGTGTAATTTTAGTTAGAAATACATTTTTCACAGAACTAGGTTAAATGTCTATAGAATTAGATATTTACCAGCGACAATTACCGAGTTATCTAATGAATCTTTTGCACCCCGATTACGCTAGTCGAGTCGATTGTCGTTTGAAGTGACTATAAAAATTTGCTATTTGTATGAAAAATTAGCCAGTTGGTATGCCAATAAGTGACTTGAGATGATAGAAACAATGAAAAACTGTCTTTTCGAGCCGTGTGAAATTTTGGAGTGACTAGGAAAAACATTTATATTTAAATAGATATTTTGACATAAGGCAGGCGACTACTGTTTCATATTAAAAGAGTCACTTCAAACGAAAAGCGACTCGACTAGCGTAATCGGGGTGTTGATTAATAATTTTTACGGTTCTTGTTAAATATCGTTTTCCAGAATTCTGTTTCTGATTCCGCGATTTTATTCTTTCTTTGGCATCTGATCCAGATGAAACTTTATTAGCATGCGCGAAGGTTTCAACGCAAGGATCGTGATCAATACTTGCATTTCGGGTTTGTGTATCCATGTCACTTGATTCGCTTACCACCGATACATCGTTAGACGATGGTTTATAATTGGGGTCTTTTTCAGAATCATCGAAGTTAGATTCAATGAAGAACAGTATAGGTTGGGTCGCACTATGAACGTCGTTAATTTGCATTATTTTTGTATTGAACATTCCGCTTCACTGTTCGAACTTTCAACGATACTATGGGTTGTTTCCGATGAATACATAATATTCGTGGTTTTCTTGGCCTAAGCCATTTGTACTTTGTTGTTGAAAAAAAAAACTACTCTCATGAGTAAGTGGCACAAGTCAGGTTAATCAGCAACATCAGATATTTTTATTTTAAATTCAAAACTGCTCTTAGTGCAATTTGGTCTCAAATCGACTTAAGATGTTATAACTTGTGAGTAGAGTAATAATCATAGTGTCCAACCAAACTTTGTTAGAATTAAAATACATCCGATCCAATTTTTAACATTTTCAATTGTTTTTCCGTTCAACATAAACATAAAATTTATAAAACGCTTTAAGCTCATTTCCAAAAAAATTTTAATCGACTTACATTTTCATTAGTAAATAATCGTTATTATACTTATTATATTTCGATAATAGCGTAAAAATTATATTAATATTAATAATAAATACGAGAATTATTGATGGATTTAATAAATATTATCGAAACAATAAAAATGTTTTTCGTGTAAAATTTTCAAATTGAAAATGTACGCTATGCAGTAGTAACATACATATATATACAGATGGAGCTTTTATTTTTATAATCAGGAATAAATGATTTTCATTTTCCGAAAAAATAAAAATAAATAAAAACAAAACAAAGAATAGAATTTTTTTTCTGAGGTGAAAACCGAATCGAATTGGAAAATAATAAAAAATTTTGGATCCATAAATAAGCTTAAACAAAATTTTATAATTTTTTTTATTGTTACGATTTTAAATATATTGAAATGTTTTATTTATTTATGTTCATATATATATATATGTTTGTGTGGCTGTGGTGTTGCCATATTCACATGTAAGGAAAATTTTTGTTTTCCCAATACAGTATTTGTTGTACTTAATACAGTAAATCACCGAAATAAAATAAAATAAATTGAATTTTATTAAAATGTTTATGACGGCGTTCATATCTTCTACGTTATAATATTAAATGTTTCTTATTTATTTACAAATAATTTTATGTTGTTTTGTTTATAACAGACAAAAAAATAATAATAAAATGTTTAACCTTTCCGTTAAAAATGTTATTTGGATTGGAGTTAAAACACATACATATATACGATATTAGACGAGAACATCGTCTGCGCTTTTAAGATACAAAAGCAATTTTTATTTTGTTGGAATTTTTTTTTCTGGAAGATTAAATTCAAACACAAAACACTTGGTATGGAAATTATTACTCAGATAATATGTGCGCTTTGTTTAGAAAATTCTTGCCGTTGTGTTTGGTGGGTACATAGAGCAAACTTTGTTCGAGCATTTTTCGTGTGTATAATGTACGAGTATAATCTAATCAAAAAGTCAGACTTAATACTCAGATGGTGTGTATTATATGCAATTTGTAAAATGCTGTGGGATAATGATGGTGTACTTTAGAGATTACAGCCAAATGAGGCATATGAGACGTAATCCACATAAATTTTACCAGTTATCACCTTTAATGTGAGAAAATTTAACAAGTACAGTTACAGAAGAAAAGCTTTTAATACACCGGAGTGAAATATTTCCTAAAAAAAATCGTAAGTAAAAATTGTGTGTTTGGATTAGTGATTCACACCAAAAAAACATTTAGGCGAAACTACTCTTAAGACGTAAAATAATTAAAAAAATTCGTTATAAATTATTAATCAATAATTAAATAACAAACATATTTTATATTTTATTTTAAAATTAATAATATCAAGTAAATTCAATGTACGTGATAAAATTTAAACTTAAAATAAAAATATGGTTTAAAGAGTTTTTGCGAATACTACTACTACTGGCGAAGTGATCATCGATCTTAATATGTTTTTATGTTAGATCTATCAAATGCCCATATCCACGATGATTTTCAGAATTTTGTCATAGTTGTGGAATGGCCAAACATGGTCCAGAAGCATATACCTACCCGCTGTTTGAGTTTTTTCGACTTCAACGGAATAGCAGTCGAGATTTTGCGAGGTGATCATCGATCGCACTATGTGATGCATGGCCATGATGCATGCCCATATCCACGACGATTTTCAGAATTTTGTCATGGAATGGCCAAACATGGCCCAGAATCATATAACCAGCGCTGTTTGAGTTTTTTCGACTTCAACGGAATAGCAGTCGAGATTTTGCGAGGTGATCGTTGATCTCACTATGGTTTTATGTTAGATCTATCAAATGCCCATCTCCACGACGATTTTCAGAATTTTGTCATAGTTGTGGAATGGCCAAACATGGCCCAGAAGCATATAACTAAGTTTTTATGTAAGATCATGTTAGATCTATCAAATGCTCATATCCACGACGATTTTTAGAATTTTGTCATAGTTGTGGAATGGCCAAACATGGCCCAGAAGCATATAACTAGCGCTGTTTGAGTTTTTTCGACTTCAACGGAATAGCAGTCGAGATTTTGCGAGGTGATCGTCGATCTCACTAAGTTTTTATGTTACATCTATCGAATGCTCATATCCACGATGATTTTCAGAATTTTGTCATAGTTGTGGAATGGCCAAACATGGCCCAGAAGCATATACCTACCCGCTGTTTGAGTTTTTTCGACTTCAACGGAATAGCAGTCGAGATTTTGCGAAGTGATCATCGATCGCACTACTTGATGCATGCCCATGATGCATGCCCATATCCACAACGATTTTCAGAATTTTGTCATAGTTGTGGAATGGCCAAACATGGCCCAGAATCATATAACCAGCGCTGTTTGAGTTTTTTCGACTTCAACGGAATAGCAGTCGAGATTTTGCGTGGTGATCGTTGATCTCACTATGGTTTTATGTTAGATCTATCAAATGCTCATATCCACGACGATTTTCAGAATTTTGTCATAGATGTGGAATGGCCAAACATGGCCCAGAAGCATATGACTAGCGTTGTTTGAGTATGTTCACTTCAACGGAATAGCAGTCGAGATTTTGCGAGGTGATCATCGATCTCACTAAGTTTTTATGTTAGATCTATCAAATGCTCATATCCACGACGATTTTCAGAATTTTGTCATCGATCGATCATCGATCTCACTATCTTTAGTGTAATTTTAAGGGCAGATATTTATTTGGAATCAAACGACAGATATTAACGCGATGAGTTACAAATGCATGCTGACGATTGTTGCACTCAGCAAAACACAGACATATTCCAGGAGATGGGCTTGACTGTTGGAAGTAAAACATGGAAGTAGAAATAGGAATATAAAAAGGGGAAATGCATGATGAGAGGGAAGATGTGTGCAATTACAGCACCGATTACAGATTCGCCTCGAATAAATACACAAATGCATGTGCAAATTAGGTGCAACAGCGCAATATAGAAAGATCGAGAATCCCATTTCTGGGTATACAAAGGGGTTTAATTCGCAGGATAAGTCAGTTGTTATTTAACCAGTGATCAAGTGGGTACAGTTAAAAAGTAAACAGTGAATTTAAAATAAATAGCAAAAGTGTTGAACTGTGTAGTAATTTATTGAGAAATAAATTATACTTGTGAAGCCCAAAATTTGTAACAAATTGGATTGGTGTCAGAAGTTGGATTTTGTGCGATATACAATGTTGAAGAACTTGAGCGGATACACATCTCAACAACTTCGAGAAGAGTTGGAAGAGCGAGGATTGCCAACAGTTAACAATAAGACGGAGCTATACGCGAGGCTTCAAAATCCTGTTAAAGAGGGCCGAAACGGTAGTAGCAGCGGAGAGACGAAAGCCAATGAATCGCGACCAACATTTTCTGCAGTACAGATCACAGTGTCACGACCAACATCACCAGTAACCCCAATTAAAGGAAAGGATGAGGAAACTGCCGAAACTAAAGCGGACCCAACAACAGCAGCAAAAGAAGAGCAAGATAACACTGTGCTGGCATCTATGGCAAAGCCAGGGGATGCAGCAAATACTGGATATTATCCGCAACGTCTTACTGTTACAAGGCCAACAACAAAACGCATAATTTGATCAGCTAACATTACAAGGCCAACAATAAAACTCAAAGCTCGACCAGCTACTAAGCTGTTGACGCTACAAGTTCAACAACAAAATGCGAAAATATAATGAATGGGGAGCAGAAGCACGACTTAATGCATTAATCTTGGCGCTACGAGACAAAGCAGCAGATCTGCTACAGACCGTACCTGCAGCAGAATTAAACAATGAGAGAATTTTTAAGGAGTTGAAGCTGGGGTACGAGCAGCCCCATGTCCAAAAGTTGTGCAAAATACGCTTCATAACCGCCGGCAATAACGAGGTGAACGTTTACAAGATATGGAACGAGAAATAAAGAAGTTAGCTCGCCAATCGTATTGTAAAGTGCTGAGTGATAAACGAAGTATTGGGATCCGTCCGTTAAACTGCGAAAATTATATGTCGAGGATATAGCACAAATAGAGGCCATGATATATGCAAAGATGAGAAGACCATCATAAAGCTTCCAGAATAGCAGACGCCGTAGATCTCGTTAACGGTGTTTTAGATGTCAAAAACCTGAACACTACATCAAAAACTGTAAACAACCAGCAGTCGGGACCACAAGACAGATAGACGACAGTCGACAGAAAGCGCCAGAGAAACTAAGAAAGATCGATTTACAGCTGGAGGAGAGTGAGGCAATTGGTTTAAGTCGCATCATGGGCGAGGACCAGGGAAACTAAGTGCCACAAGCTTTGCGGGGATCAAATGGCAAGAGGAGGAGAGTGCCCCAAGATCACCGTCTTAATTGTCCAACTTGGGAAGGACTGTAACAGGTTAGTTATCAACGGCGCTTTAGAGAAACAATCATGTACGTTTACATTGGACACCGGAGCTTCTAGATCCGTGCTACGTCCCGATATGGTGTCACCAGGGCGTATGGAAAAAGTGGTTCGTTATAGTGAAAGGAGAGTGTCCAATATTAGTCACATTCGGAGGAATACGATTTAAACACCAAGTGTTGAGATGGCACAATGTGGAGGTACAGAACGGGTTCTAGCATACTACAGTCGCGCACTATTCAAACCTGAAAAAAGCTATTGCGTAACCCGGAGAAAATTGCTGGCGGTGGTCGATAGTGTCAAACATTTCCATAAATATCTGTATGGACAAGAATTTCTTTTACGAACGGACCAGGCAGCTCTGAAATGGCTAATGCAGTTTAAGGAGTCAGAGGGACAAGTTGCAAAATGGGTCAAAAGACTACAGACCTACACGTTAAAAACCGAGCACAGGCGAGGCTTGTTACATAAAAATGCCCTGTAGTCTTCAGTGTACGCACTGTTCGAGACAGGAAGAAAGAAATCCCATTGTGCAAGTTTCGAGGATTAGAGTAGATACCGAAGATCACTGGACTAGGGAGCAATTAGCAGAAGACCACCGACACAATCATTCCATTGCCCCAATTAGCAAATGGATAGAGAAAGGTAACAGACCGCAGTGGCAGGAGGTCGCGGCCTTCAGTGCAACCGTGAAAAGTTATTGGGCCCAGTGGAAGTCGTTGAAGATCGAGAATGAGTTGCTGATAAGACTTTGGGAATCGATCGACGGCAAAGACAATAAACCCCAAATCGTACTACCAGAAAGCGGAATAGGAGAAATTCTGCAAGAGATTCATAACATCAGATCCGGATCATATTTAGTCGTCAACAACACGTTAGACAAGATACGGCTCCGGTTCTATTGGGTTAATTGTAGAAAAGATGTGGAGGACTAGTGTAGGAAGTGTGAAGTGTGCGCAGCCAGTAAGAGACCACAAACAAGAACAAGAGGAATGATACAGCAATACAATGTCGGGCATCATTCGAGCGGATATTGCTGGTCCTTTTCATTTGACAAAGGATGGTAATCGATCGGTACATACTTGTTTTGCATAGACTATTTCAGTAAATGGGTCGAAGCGTATCCGATAATGAATCAAGAAGCTTGAACGGTTGCGGACGTGTTTGTGAACAATTGGGTATGCAGATTTGGAGTACCGTTAGAGCTACACTCCGAGCAAGGCAAAAACTTCGAATCATCCGTATTTCAAGAGTTGTGTCGAATACTAGAAATCAAAAAACAAGGACTACACCATTATCCACAGTCGGATGGCATGGTTGAGAGATTCAACAGAACACTGGTAGATCACCTACGCAAGGAGGTCAACGTCAACCAGGATAATTGGGACCAGTGCATTCCATTGTTCATGATGGCATATCGTAGCGCAATCCATGATACTACAGGATACTCATCAGCCATGGCCGTGTTGGGCAGATAACTCTGATTACCATGTGATGTTAAATTTACACGCTGCAGTAAGGGACCACATAGTGAAAGCCAGCGACCGCATGAAGACGAGATATGACTGTCGGTCAAACAGCATAAGATTTAAAAAATAAGATTTGGTTTGGCTCTACAATCCCAAACGAAGAAAGGGTAAATCGCCGAAGCTACAACAAAATTGGGAAGGACCTTACAAAGTAATAAAGCAGATTAACGATGTTGTATACCGGATTCAACGAAGCCCCAAGACGAAAATGAAGGTGGCTCACATCGATAGGTTACACGTTACAACGCCGGGAGCATTCATGAATCTGTTCGGAACGAACAATAATCCTGGGTAGAACACCCTGGGTATAAAAAGGGGACAAAATCGCAGGATAAGTCAGTTGTTATTTAACCAGTGACCAATCAAGTGGGTTCAGTTAAAAATTAAACAGTGAAATTAAAATAAGTAGTCAAAGTGCTGAACTGTGTAGTAATTTATTGAGAAATAAATTGTACCCGTGTTAGTAAAAAGAATCAGTGATATTAACAATATAATATAAACATACAAAATTACGGAACAAACAAGAACTGCGATATAAATATCCTATAGTTCAAACATTCCCTACAATAAACGAATTAGATTTTTCCATACAGCGAAGTAAATATCACAGAAATTAAATCAGAATTAACACTCGACATTCTGCATAATATTTAAAACCATACAAAATTATAATCGGGTCATTCTAATCCACGAAAAAGCAACATGACACAGTTCTACTGGCTATATATCGCTAATCTTCATAATAATCATCAGGACTACTCAAACAGCATGCCGCTCATCTTAAAGGGGAGGAGTAACATACTTCTAATATTTATCTCTACACAGTCCAGATAACATCAACCAAATAACGAAATCAACGGATGTCGCAATCAACGGATGTTAATTTGAGCTGTTCAAATGCAAACCATCGCAAGCAACATTGTAGCATGCACATATGGCCATCGCAAGAAAACAACAACAACTATATTTTACTATCTAGGCATATTTTATTGCCAAATATTTTTTTTTCTAGACAATAAAACAAAAAGTTCTCAATGTTTCGTCAAATTTATTTTTTCATTGTAAAGAACAATCTTTCCGATTAATTATGGAATACTATTTCATTCATATGACTGCCTCGGCTGGCCTTGACGTACCCCATATGGTCGGTTCAAGTTTTGAGCACATTTTCGATAGTATGCGGCATTATGTCTTCAATGGCAAAGCGAATATTGTTCTTGAGAGCGTCACTCGTTGCTGGTTTACCGGCGTAACACTTAGCTTTGCCGGCACCCCAAATATAATAGTCCAAGGCGTCAAATCACAGCTCCGAGGCGGCCAAATCACATCAGCATTTCGGCTGATAATTCTGATAAACGTTGCCCATGTCCCTCTTCTTCAAGTGCCGGGAAAAAAATCGTTTATCATGGCGCGGTATCGCTCACCATGGACAGTAACGGCGGCTCCTTGCTCATTTTCAAAGAAAAATGGCCCAATGATGCCACCGCACCAAAATCCGCACCAAATAGTCACTCGTTGAGGATGCATCGGCTTCTCTGCGATCACGTGCGGGTTCTCCGTGCCCCAAATGCGACAATTCTGCTTGTTTACATAGCCACCAAGATGGAAATGCGCCTCATCCGAAAATATGATTTGTTTGCCAAAATCGGCATCTTCTTCAAGTCGATCGCAAA
>OY829915.1:238191427-238283866 GCA_963691935.1 Nephrotoma guestfalica | reverse complement strand
GTGTGAACCGTCGGGTGGACATTCTTTTACTGGATTCAGTTTTCCTGGCGTCAAGGGTGACATTGATTGTCACACATCTCTTAACGAGTGTGAGTGAACGTTTCAATACCCAGTTGGTTTGGGTTTCGGGCCATTATGATGTTGAGGGAAATTTCAGGACAGGCGAATTAGCAAGGTACGGTTCGACAGTCGAAATGGAACCATGAAGAGATGTGTAGGAAGGCCTATGTCTGTGTTTAAAGCAGACAAGCATAGGAAAGCAGTTGCCTTGGCAAATGCTTGGTGGCTCACCAGCCCGACTGGTAGGGTAGCGAATCAAGTATGGCCTGAGCTGAATCTTAATCACACTAAGGAAGCGTGATTTAGTTAGAATTGTAATGGTTCTTATCGGATACTGCCTTTTGAGATCATGCTATAACTCTGGGTCTGGATGCAAATTACTTCTGCTTCTAAGGAAGCTGCAAGGACGAGGAGTTGAAGGAGACTCTTGTTTACTTCCAAAGCTCAGGCCCTGCGATAGCTGGCAGGAAAACTTTTAATAATTTACAAAATTTATAAAATATTTAAATAAATGCATCAAATTTTGAAGTTCAGGTAACTTAAATTCTTCAAAATCACAAAGAGACCAATTACATTTGTCAGATAATATAAGGCAAAAGCTATACAAAAACCAAGAGACATTTTAATATGGAAACAAGTAGGGTTTAGTTATTGGCTATAAATGACAAACATTTTTATGAATTTATACGTAATTTAGAGGTTTACTATACTGTAGATTGGCCGAATCACGGAGATGTTCTGGGGGTCTCACTAACACGGTTAGTTAGATAATGACCTGTGCCTTTATTAAAAAGTAGTATTTTGTACGATGTAACGTACGATATACGAAATGGCCCACGCGATATATCGAGATTTGTAGCGAACGTTAAGAGAAATATTGAACTCACTTAGCAAGAAGTGTATTAACGTTCGTCGGGTTCAGTAAAGAAATCAGGTAATCAAAAATAATTTATAATGCTATAAAGAAAATACCTATAAAAATGGCGGTGCTTCCTCTCCACCACAAGCGATGCGTCACAGTCCTCACTCAACGTAGCGAATTCTTTGATCCTTTAGCTATCGAGTAGTGTAATTAAATTTGGGGTGTAGATAATAGGTATGTAGCTGCAGCATCAAACTGTATCCCCGGCTTTGTTATCATCAGTTTTCTGAATTACCTTCCTGTATAAAAACAAATTTAAAGAGTCCGACCATATCCTCGCCGCCACTGTGTAAATAGGTCACACATATTGTATTACTCGTAAAATCACGTCCCAATGCAGTTCTCCGCATTACAGAGAAAATGTGTACTCCCTTCCCAATCGCTGGAAATATAAATACAACAAATAAATATGCCCACCGCAATCCCATCAACATCCAACATTCTCAAAAACAAGCTGATGGAACTGAGCAAATTCAAATAAAACGTAAGAACTAGAAAGAAACAGAAAGACTTTCAAAATCATCAGTCCCTAGCACTCGCAAAATGCTGCATGCAAAGTTATGAACATCAGCATGACAATGCGAAAGAAAACTAAACATTACCATCGTGAATAGAAAAACATTATACATTATAAAGACAAGAGAAAATATCGTCATTACTCCGAGTCGAAAAGTATGCATTAATTTTTTGTCATTCATAGCCAAAAGCAAAATGTCATTATCTAACTAACTATGTACGTGAGACCCCTAGAACATCTCTGTGATTTGGCCAATATCCAGTACAGTAAACCTCTTAATTACGTATAAATTCGTAAAAATGTTTTTCATTCGAGGCCATTAACAAAAGCTTTCTGGGTCCGTATTGACATGCCACTAACATTCAAAAAAATTACTGATCATTAGCTTCCTAACCGTGTAGGTTAGACCCCAAAACATCTCTGTGATTCGGCCAATCTCCAGTGCAATATGTCAATCAGCGAAATTGTGATGGTCTTTTTGCAACAAAACGTTTTAATATTTTATATGGCACGTATCGACGGACAAACTACCTTCTATTTGATTTCGTAAGCTAATATAGATAATTTTTGTGAAATGTATTTTCATGTTTATGGAATGTTAGAAATTGCTTTTACCTACTGTTTTACAAAAACATTTACATTTTTTTTGTTAATTAACAAATTTTGTGTACGTTAAGTTAATTTTAAGATTTACGGAAGTGTATTATGTTCCAATTCAATATAAATCACTGTAGCAGTAAACAACCTTAACCATTGGGCTGGTCTTGTCTATCGTCTCGATTCCATTTTAACAAATTTAATTTATAGTCGGAATCGTAATCGAAATATATTTTAACGAGACCAAATAAAATGGCCGTACGACGCTTAGTTCACGGCTATGGAAGAAATTATCTGTCCAATTGCGGCTGTCATGTACATATTCGAAACCAATTTTGTATCGACTTTCATTACCCAAGTTTAACATAGTTAGTCATATCGGGGCAAATTTTTCTACCTGATTAATTTACTGAGGTGTTTTACCGGAATAAAATTTGCACTATGTGACACCTGTTATTAATTTTACCATGAACTGGCGCTTTAACATTTTACTGCGTAGTGATTATATTGTGCATTGCAGAACCATCGCTCAAAGTTTATTTTGACAGCTCTGTATTTAGTATTAATATGTAACCTGTATAAAATTCTACTTTTTAACCTACGAGTAGTTTTGATCTTTGCATATTCCCAAAAATTTACTAACACAACTAAAGTATAATATGTAAAAAATTACCTTTTTTTCCTATCATTCCGTTGGCCGAGCAGAGCATCTAATGTTATATACCTAGGAATACGTCATTGTCATATAATAACTTGGGTTCAAAATTTCTAAATGTGTAAATAAACCATGAAATCATAGAATTTTACTGATTGATAGCAGAAGCAATAGTTTTCTACATTGTCTACGTTTTCTACATTGTCGACATCAAAATTTTTACACATGTAGAATATTAATTATCATATAATCATATAATCTTTTGGCATAGATATGTTGATAACATACTATGTCTATGGAATGGAACTGATAGACTGTTAAACTCATTCCTTACTTGGTTAAATTCTCAGTATCCCACCATTGATTTTACGTTAGAAAGGGAAGAAAATAAATGTATTAATTTTCTAGATATAACAATAACCAGGATTAATTCTTTCTTAGACTTCAAAATTTATCGGAAACCTACGTATACAGACGCTATTATCCCTAGTTCTTCAAACCATCCCCATAATATTAAAATGTCAGCTTTCCACTCACTTATAGATAGACTAATAAACATCCCTTTGACAAATTCAAATTACGACATAGAGCTTAATATAATTCTACAAATAGCAACGAATAACGGATATGCAACTAAGACTTTATTAAAGTTATTAAATAAAAAGCTAAAGCGCAAAGCTCTAACGGGTATTTATTCACCGGATAATCGATAGGTTGGGATGAAAACCACATTGACAGTCGCCAATAATGTTTTCGGCGAAACGGGTGAGTCTGGCAAGAACAACGTTAGCAAACAATTAGTAGGCAGCGTTCATTTGAACTATAAGCCACGGAAATTTTCACATTTAAGACGGTCGCCTGGTTAGTGCAGCAGACACATGAGCGAGGTCTTCCAATTCTTCTTGGTTCCAAATAGTGACGATGAGATCGTAAAGATTTGATGCAAGAATAGTGCCACCGAGCTTAATAAATTCTGCAGGGATTCCAGCGAGACCGGGTGCCTTTCCAATTTTCAGTCCACATTCTCTCTCTGACCCAGTCTTTTATGACAATTCTTTTTCTGAAAACCTCATGGTCTGTTCTGGTGGTCCTCAAGGTTCGGTTGCTAATCGTTTACTTTTCTTTTATGTTGTGGGAATACTTAACGCTAGTTTCGTAGATAAAGATTCGATTAACTCGAAATATTTCTCTTGTAAACAGTGTTGTGCGTCTACGCGCATTCTGGAATTTTCGACATGTTGAGATCGACAAGGTCGAGAATTCATAGAGTACGTAGAATATTCGTAGACAATGTAGATTTTTGCTTTATATTGCGTTTTCCAATTGTTTTTAGTTGGAATTTGCCATCACACAGTTTTTCAGTTCAAATTGCGAGTTTCCAATAGTGTGCAAAGTTATCATTCCATTTTTACAAAATAAATAGGTGGTAATACGAGGGTGGAGTGAGAAGTCTAGTAAAACTGAAACAAGAAATGATATTTTCGGCCAAAAAAAAATTATTTTTCAACGTAGTCGATACATTTAGTCCAACGTTTTTCAAAATTTTTCGATCCCTTCCGATCTCCTCATTAGAGCCGAACCACTTTCAGCCGAGCAATTTTTTCAAGTTCGGAAACAGAAAATAGTCGCAGGAGGCTAAGTCTGGAGAATATGACGGATGTGGAAGCAATTCGAAGCATAGTACATGGATTTTGGCCATGGTAACTACACACGTGTGCACCTGTGCATCGCCTTGATGGAATAGAACTTTTTCCACCACATGCGGTCGTTTTTATTTCAAAATGTTGTTGCAACGGTCCAACAAGTTGCAATAATATTCGCCGTTGACTGTTGTCCCCTTTTGAAAATAAACTATGTGGATTATGCCGCGTGCATCCCAACCTTGTTGGCCGATAAAACCACCTTAGCCTTATTCGGCGCAGATTCGCCAGTAGAAATACACTGTTTAGACTGTTCTTTGGTCTTCGGTGTATAGTGATGGATCCATGTTTCATCCACAGTAATGAAACGACACAAAAACTCCTTTTTATTTCGCTTGAACATTGCCAGACCTGCTTCTGAAATTGTCACACATATGCGTTTTTTGTAAGCAAACGCGGCACCCAACCCGTGGATAGATTTTTCATATTCAAATGTTCATGTAATATAATGTGCACACGTTCATCTGAGATGCCTACTATCTCAGCTATCTCGCACACTTTCACTCTGCGGTTTTGCAATACCGTATCATGGATTTTGTCAACCATTTTTTTATTTCAATGCCATATGTTTTTTCAGTTACAAACTCTAAGCGTCACATACTGCATGCATTACTGGCAAATGGGTAACTGATGATGTCATTTTTTGGAAAATATAATAATTTCAAAAAATTGTTTAGGTTAAAATTTTATTTTGAAATTGTCAAAGTTTCAACTGTCACCTGCAAAAACAGAAATACTGGCAGACAGAAAACCGCCAAATTCACCTGCTTTCGATATTTTAAATTAAAACTTTAGTTTAAAATTGTTTATAGTAAAATTTAATTGGAATGTTCGGCTTAGGCATGTAAGCCAAACTGTTAAGCTAAGCTGCAGGCTACTATAAGGCTTGTGACCATTTTAATTTTAGCGATAACCAATATGATATTCTGGGAGAGAACTGGGCTCTAAGATTCTACAAATGGAAACTGAAAAAACAAATTTTCATACGAGAAGCGATTAATGATGTTTTGTTTGGAGTTGGCTTAGGCACATCTTGCCGCTAAATTTTGAATGTTGATTACCATTGAGCGATGATAACCGTAGCTTTTTGAGGAGGTTTTAATGAGAAATGATTCCTTCATCTAAATTATTCTTGATTTTCGTTTTTTTGGCAACTCAGTTGCCAACATTAAAATTAGAGCCGCACAGATTTTTTTTCGAAATTTTAAACGTTAAGCACGCTTGGAATGGAACCCGCTGAATATTGTACACAATTTTCTTAGACTACTCTGTACTAAAATTTGTTTCTAGCAATTGAAAGTGAACCTCCAACAAGCTCAAATGAGGACCAATAACTTGATTAAATTTGTATCCGGCTATATTAGTAGATTTCTCGGTCGTGAGGCCCAATATCTAATGGTTTTCAAGTAGACGCGTTATCTAAATTCATCCGTTGAATTTACGGAATTGTATTATGTTCTAATTCATTTTTTAAACCAATGTAGCAGTAAAGAACTTTAATCATTCGTCTGGTCGATATACAGGACCACCGGAACTTTGGTTTACCGATACTTTTAATATTGAGACAACGTAGCAATTCAAATAAAATGGCCAAATAAGATGGCAAATAAAATGGCCAAATAAGAGGATAAACAAAATGGCCTTACATATAGGATTCATCTCTAATCATAATGCCGTACGACACTTAGTTCGCCGCTATGGAAGAATTTATCTATCAACTTTATCTATCAATTTTGTATCGACTTTCATTATCCAAATTTAACATTGTTTGACATCTAAATTTGTCTGTCTGATTGATTTACTGAGGTGTTTTACCGGAATAAAATTTGTACTATGTGACACCTGTTATTAATTCTTCCATGAACTGGTGCTTTAACATTTTCAAAATCATCGTGCAAAGTAGTTTATTTTGACAGCTCTGTATTTAGTATTAAAATGTAACCTGTATAAAATTATACATTTTAACATACGAGTAGTTTTCTGACCTTTTTCACATTTTCCTAAAATTTTAATAAATAAATGTATAAATAAACCCATAGAAGTTTACTGATTGGTAGCAGAAACAATAATTTTCTACATTGTCTACATTTTAAAATTTTAATTGTCTACATACATTCTCTACACATGTAGAATATTAATTATACGTGCGGTGTAGACAATACGGCACAACACTGCTTGGTAATGATGATTTAGAAAACTTGACCCTCTCTTAATGCTGGTAAATGTGAATTTCTTGGTCTCAAAGCACAATATTCTGAAGAAAATTAAAGGCCAAATATGTTTGGTCGCAAACTGTCAAACTTCTATTTACACGCCCAACGAATAAAACGTGTACATATAATGTTAAAGATTGGATATGTCAAATTCGCAAAAAAGCAAGTCGCAAGGCGAATAAAATTAATACCAATTACCTTCATAAAAAAAGTACTATAGAACAACCTGCCAGTAATGAAATCTAATTTGCATATCATTTTACTACGAAGCTACTCCGTTCTCGTACAGTTGAATCTACATTAAATTTCACTTAAATTACCTTTTGTGTGTAGGATTTTTGAAAAATTGTATCCTCATGTGTCATTTCATGTATGTCGTCGGTACATAGAACTTTTTTGTTTGTTTACTCTCTTTGTATGCTATGTGCGGCGCTGTTGCTGTTAAGCTTTTTGTCATTTTACTTTTAGACATAGAAAATTTTTGTCAAAAAAAAAATAAAATTCTACACAAAACGATATTCACAATTTAATTTTTTTATATAAACATACAAACATAAATAAAAAGGATTTTATTGTGATTCACAATGAGCACAGGTGCATTTGGGACTAATGTTAAAATAACAACATTCAATTCAATAAAATCCTTGTATTTTTATTTTATTTATATTTAAAATACATATGTATGTTATTACATTGCTAATGTCGCTTAATCACTATAATATACATGGGATAACATCTCTCTCGTACATAGCACATATTATGCAACACACGAGTACGAGTATGTGTACACAAAAAAAATGTTATCAAATTAAATTATCAATGATTATCACAAAATACTGGTGAATATTTTTAACAAATTTACTTGAATTTTTTTTTTGTACAGATTCAAAGCGACATGAGGGACTTTTCGTTTCACTTTGTTTTTAGACAGACGAGGTATAAGTATACGTACGTAGCACAGGTATTTTCACTTTGATTGAAAGTGGGTAAGTCGATCATAATCTATTTGTATTCAAAGGACTCAATTGGGATTATGGTGGAAAGTTACACATTCAAAGCGACTGAAATTATGTTGCCACCAGACTGACCAAAGGCCAGTTTGTGTTTGGTATGTATTACTACCCTGCATGTCCAGTGGGTATGTTTTAATAGAGAAACAAACATCTTTGGTTCCAAATATTTTGTAATATCAAATTTCATATTTTGTAACTAATATCTTCGCTGTCGGCTTATCACAACGATGACATGTGACTACAAAATAATTACGTTGAGACATTTAATTGATATCGTGTATAAGCCTCGACATCAATATATATACAGCTAAATTGGTGATTTGATAAAATTTATAAAATGTTTAGAACAGAAGATTCTACAATACCAGCAGCAATACAAAATGTTTCCACGACAGTTAATTTTCGTTTCCATTTCTTTCTTTTAAACGTAACATATTTCTTCGGATTACATGAAATAACATCTGTAGTACCAATTAATTAATGTTGGCACAAGCTTTTTTCCTGTTCGTTATTTAGAGGTTGAAGCTTACCTGAAATTAAAAAAAAAAAAAGCCAAATTAATTTACAGTTTGTGTAGCTAAATTTGTGGTTTTTCTCGTTCGTTGTATAAATTGTGTATGCGAAGCAAGTAATTAATGTTCGGTATTTTAAGTAAAGGGTATTAAGTTGATGCATAAATGCATTAATTATTTTTCAGAATTAAGTTGGGTGATTTTCATTGAGAATTTTTTTCGTAAGAAAGACAAAAATATTCACCCCTCAAAATGTGCTAGATATTACAGAACACCCCGAATATGTTTTATTCTTATAAGTGAAATCATATTTTCTTGTCAGTTAATATGAAATTCTTTGCCACAAAATTTCTTTCTAATTTATATTGTGTAATATTTGTATATGTGCGTTATTAAATTAAATAATTTCGCACACCCGGTGCCGAGATAAATTGTAACATTTAACCCATTTGGGCCCAGAAACTTTTTTTCTTCCTAGGAATCTGATATTTACATATGTGGGGCAAAATAGGTTGAAAATCGTCAAATTCCTTTAAAATTTCGCCAAATGTGCTTTGGGGCTGAAATATGGGGGTATCCGAAAATGGCACTTGAGGAAAATAAATACTGAAAATAATATTTTTTTTATTTTTTTATTTAAATAAATATATAAATAGAAATCATAAAAATTAATTTCAAAAACAATTCAGTCTTAATTAAAATAACAAATTATTTAACCATTATCACAAAATACTCGTATTATCAAAGCATTTTTGGTGCAAAGGAATATCGCTGAGCACATTTTCTCCTAATACAGTGGTTTTCGCTTAAAACGACCTCGGCTATTATGACGTTTCGGATATACAAACCTACATTACACTACAAATTGCCAACATTTTTTAAAGTTTGTCCGTGGTAAAAAAATTACTGTATTCCTTGACTATTGATACATTTGTATTTTATTTTATTTTCCTCTAACATTATCTCAAACGCCAGACGGACATATTTATTTTATTTTTCGGGGAAAACCCGTTTGTTGTGTCATTTTTAAAGGAGAACGATTTGATTTACGTAAATTAAATTTTAAATTGTGCTTAATATACAGTTTTGTGTAATGTGTATGTAGTTTTTGTACACATAACCTAATTTATAGTTTGTGCCCACATAAAATATGGACTCGTCAAACACCAAAAATCGGAAAGCATTTTCTATCGAATAAAAGGCTATCATAATTAATAAATTTGAAAATGGCAGTACAAATTCCAGCTTAGCCAAAGAATATAAAGTATTACATTCAACAATTAGTACAATTTGTAAAACTTGAAACACCAAAAATACAAACAAAAAATTTCGATATTCAAAAAATTACGACATTGAAGAATCGTTATTAAAATGGTTTATACAACAGAGGAATCAAAATGTACCAATATCTGGTCTAATCCTCAAAATGAAGGCGGACGAAATAGGAAAATTATTGAATAAAGAGTTCAAATGTACAGAAAGTTGGTTTTTTCGATTTCGTCAGCGGCACAATATTGTTTTGGGCAAAATTTCGGGCGTGGCAGCAGATGTTCAGCAAGGTGTAGTTGATGAGTAGTTAGTTTCTGTATGGCCAAAGTTACGATTGGGGTACACGGCAAGTGAAATTTACAATATCGATGAAACGGGGTGGTTTTAGAAAATGACTCCAAAAAAGACATTTAAGTTTAGAGGTGAAAAGTGTGTAGACGGTAAATTGTCTAAGCAAAGAATTACTGTGTTGGACGGAGCTAAAATGGATGGTATAGTGACAAAAAAAGCTACTTGTTGTATCAAAAAGTAAATCACCCAGATGTTTTAAAAATATTAAAGCTTTACCTGTCCAGTATAAAGGGCGTAAAAAGGCTTGGATGACGTTGGATATTTTCGAGGGTTATTTACGAAATGCCCTTCACACCCTCACAGTAAAAATTTAAAAGTAATTAAGTTAAAATTTTTACCACCAGACACATCATCCGTTGTACAACCGATGGACCAAGGTGTTACAGACGTAATCTTTTGTTAAAATTGGTCAGAAATTTAGAAAACGGTCAAAATACAGTTGTGACATTAATAGATGCGGTCGAAATGTAGCTAACTGCTTTAAATATGCCGGATTATTTTTAGAGAGGGATCCTGACATCGAGTCTGCGATTTATACGACGAAAATGATGAAATTCCACTTAGTGAATTAACCCAATTGTCTCCTTTTATAGCAGCACATGTCCAAGATAAAGAAAGTTGGGATTTCTTGTGACCGTAGATAATTTAGTAATAATCGATGAAGAAGCAACATTATAAGATATTGTAGGCGAGGTGATTAATACGTTTGTAAATGACACTGACAAGGAAAATGAGAACGCTGTTGATAGTACAGAGTTTACTCCCACCTCAATTACAGAAACATGCAAAGCACTGTCCTCTATCAAACGTTACGTGCAATTCAACACTTTGTCTAAAGAATTGACAGAGAGAGTGTACTTTTTTCGAACGAAAATTGGAACAGGAATATATGCAGAGCAAATGTATGAAGCAACCAACTATGCCTGAATATTTTACAAAAATACAACAAACAGAATAGTTTTGTTTATGATTTTTTTGTCTTTACACACTTATGTTTTAAGCCTTCATGGATGTAGATATGTTTAAGTACGTTAAAAATAGTTTTTAATTTTATATTATGTGATATCGGACTCAACGAGTCCAATTTCCTGATTGGCTTTTTGAATTAAAATAAAAAGTGGATTTCAACAACTTTAATAGTTTTATTATTCTTTAGTTACACAAATAAGATAAAATAAGATTTTTGAATAGGTGTTAAAATTCACAATTCTGTTTGTTACGACGTTCTGTTATAACGACGGATTCTACTCACATTTTGAATGTCGCTTATAAGCGAATTTCACTGTATTAATTTTGGTAGTTATGTGGCGGCCTGTCTTCAAAACTGGATTAGTTTTAGTCTTCCTTGGCAGAGGGCCTGGTGCTCGGGCGATCTGCGTCTTCGAAACTCTAATTGACCTAAGCAACCACCAATCGACTTGCTAAGTACCGATGCATTGGTTATTGCTACATCAAAGAACCTAAACTTGATAGGGGTATACAATTTTTTGTTGTTATCTATTAGGGTTAACACCGCTCATTCGTTGCTTGTACGCCCAAACTACGTGAGGCTGGGGTATCTCAACTTTTTTCCTCGCTGACGGAGTATCGAATAGCTTTCTTTACGGGCAAAATACCATATTGATTTGATAATAGTGTAACTACACTGTTATCATTCCATCTAACCCCTACAATGTTTTCCTTTTTCTCCACCACTGAATAGTACTCCCCGCACTTAAGCTTTTTGAATTGTTGAAGCATCTTTTAGAACGCTAGTCTTTAAATGCCGATTTGCCCGCACTGTTCCGGTTCCGCCGAAGTTATGATTTCCTAAGTGGTTGATTAAGCGTGGTAACGTAAAATAATTGTTAAAATATGATGAAAAATCTAAATCGGGAAGTATTTTTCAAAATTTCTAGAAATTGGATGACAGCGGATTCTGCTTTTTCAAAAGTACTATCAGTAACTGTTGCTTAGATTGACTTTCCTCGATAAATATCAAAATTTACGCAATACCCAGACATTGTTGCTGATAAATCAAGCCTCTGGTTTGATTTAGTAAGATAATTATTTAACGGATTACCAATGGTCAGGTCCAAATTAAATTATTAACGTCTGTAGTATTAATTTTTACTATACAAAATTAATTAAAACCGTTGGATTTATATACAAAATTAAAAAAATTATTAGCTATAGGAAGTAATTAGCGGATTTCTCTTACGATGGAAAGACATGATTCTGCATTTCTTAATATCCAAGTAAAGCGAGTTTCGATCACACCACTCACTTGAAGTTTCTTCGTATCTACCATTCCATTAACAGTTGTTACAAATATTCACGTCATCAGCAAAACTGAGCACGTTTGAGTTTTTGATTATCTCGGTCATTTGATCTATAAAAACAATAAATATCCACGGCCCGATATGCGATCATTGGGGAACACGAGACGTAACTTTAATAACGTTTGATTTCTCATTTCCCATTATTACAAATTGTCGCCGATTTGATGGATAAGATTTGAACCAATTTATGTAATCGAGTGAAAACCCAAATGCGAATAAGCTCCGGAGTGCTTTTTGATGGCAGATGGAATCAAATGCTTTACTGAAATTCGTGTTCGCTACATCAACTTGATGAGTTTCTATCTTACTTATTTTACTGGTGAATTCCACCAGATTAGTTGAAGTGGATCGGCCGGACATAAACCCATGCTGGTTTATTGATACATGACGTGCATTTGTGGATTTAAATTTGTTGCATAAAACTAATTCAAACAATTTTGGAATTGATGATGTAGTTGATATTCCTATCGTTGTCTCGTTTGCCCGATTTAAAAATTGGTTTAATTTTTGAAATTTTCCATTTTTCGGGAAACGTCCCGGTGCTTAAGGAGTGGTTGAATAGGTAACATAATGAAATTGCTAAAATGTCAGCGTACTCCTTCAGCATAGAAGAGGGTATATTGTCAAGACCATAACCGTTTCAAAATCCCTTTAGAGCCGATAAAATGTTATCCTCATCTATAACAGGAGGAGTTATTGAAACATTGGTATTGCTGGGTTGTTCGTATAATCCACTAGTAATGCTTAGTTTATAGACTGACTGGAAAAACTTCGCGAACATGTCAGCTATATCTTTGGAGTTTGAGGAGCTGGTATTGTTATATGCCATATTTTCAGGGTATCCATCAATTTTGCGTTTATTCCTAAAGTATTTCCAAAATTGTTTTTGATTTGATCGAGATACGACCTGTATTTTGTGTAAATAAATAAATGTAAATTTCAAATTCGTTACTAAGTTGTAGAAACATTGTTTTGTCGGCTTCTACCCCGCTTTTCAACATTTTGGCATACGCTTTCGACTTCCGATTTTTTAAGTTAACTAGTCTATCATCGAATCACTGAGAGTGAGATTTTTGTGGTTTTTTGTGGTTTAAATTTATCAACATTTTCGTCTATATCACTGGAGTTAAGAGTTCTTTGCCAGTTGATGGATTCTAGGTAACTTTGTAGCCCCGCACGATTGGTTTTTTTGAAGTTGTATTTGATTGGATGTAGGTGTTTCGAACTCGCCATTAAATTAGTTGAGTCAAATAAAATATCTAAAGACTTGTGATTGATATCGTTAATTGCAAATGGTAACACGGATTCTGAAATTTTGAAAGTGTCAATGTCGTTGCTGAAGACAAGATCCAGTAATCTATCACGATTATTAGTAATTGTGTTTGTCTGGTTCAAATTATAACCAAGCATAGCGTCCACAAATAAAGATTCAGCATCTGTTGTTATATTGTTTGGAAAAATACAATTTAGTTCCGGTCCAGATTCCATAATACATTTGAAAGGTTAAAATCACCAAGCACAAGAACTAAATCTGACTAGTTTGTTGTATTAGTAACTCCATGAATTGCATCGATGCAAGTTGCGTAATGTTCACTACTCGATTAAGGTGGTATATACGCTGCGTAAATGAATAGATTGGTTTGGTTAATTTTGATTTTTAAATCAATTTGTTCGACTCTCGATGGGCCTAAAGTTACTGGAGCATTCCAGAGTTTAGAATGTACTGCTATCAGTACGCCACCACCCGAGTTTTTGAGCTAGTTTCGAGAGATCGATCGCATCTGTAGACAACGTAATCATGGCCAAAAAATTCACTGCTTATTATGCCGGGTTTTAATAAAGTTTCACAAATTACGTAGATTAAGTAGTTTGATTTTAAAACGAAGTTATAAAACTTAGATGCTTTTGATGCCATTTTGTTGACGTTTTGATAGTAAATTACATATTTCTCGTAAACCAACCTTTTCTTGAATTTTATGGGTTGATTTACAATTAGAGTTAATTAGGTATCGACATTAAAGTTGACGGCAGGTTTATAAATTTGGCTGAAATTTGCACGGTATTCTTACTACTGATGTTAGAGCAGTATTCCGTTAGAGCAGATGTAACATCAGCTGGACATCTATACGTCACATTCAAGTATTCCATCTTTGTTATGAATGCGCGCTTGCATCGAAAAATTGCATGTTGACATGATGTAATCTGCCAATACATGGTATTTGGTTTTTATCACTCATAAGATATATTTTAGAACGTTTACTAAGGATAGCCACGAGTCCTATATATCCAGCATGCACCATCATGTACTCATCATTAAAAACTGTATCGTAGGTCCGATTATCCGAATATCCGGCATCTTTATGTTTTTCTTAAGATAGATATTGTTTAACGAGTTGTATGTCTGGTGATCCAACATAATTTCCGTACCCGATGAACAAAAAATATATCTGTTTTGGCTAATAAATGTATTAGTGTCTTCACACAGTCGCACCAGATTATTCCCATCAAAACCAAAGTGATGTTTTATGGTCGATTCTTCAAGATATTGTCTGGCGACGTTATCAAATATAAATTTGTTCAATTGTCGTAACGCAGAAGCAGAAAAAGGCAGTAGGTGGATGTTCTTGGTCCTTCAATGGTCCTTTAAGTGGCTTTTAATTAGGCTGTCTGAGAGTTTAATGTAAAACATTAATTCCATGATCGAATTTTTATAGCTGGGCTCTGCGAACAATACTTTGTAAAATGCCAGAGATATAGTTGAGAAATCCGCACAGTTACTATGTGAAAATTTTGAGGGATCTCTTTCATACTGGGTTGACATATTGACATAAGTTTGTTGACTTGGTGGTTAACATCTAAAGTAATTGTGAAAGGCTCATCTTTACGTTGTTGCAAGTAACCTGTTAAAGTTTCTAGAGTGTAGATTAGATCACTACAATCAGTTTTAGATTGCTGATTAACCACAATAACGAATTTACTCTCAATTTTATAAACTTTTGTAACTGCATTGACGAATTTAATGTAGAAGTTTTGTAGTTTAAGTCCTTGTCGCGACAGATATTTTCTAAGATTACAATTTCCAATTTCTCATCTTAAGCAACACAAATTAAAATAGATGAAGTTACTAAGTGTTTGTCATTTATCCAGGTTGAAATCTGAGGTTCAGCAAGCAAGAATTTTTATAGAAGGAATATTTTTAACAAACTCGTATCCGTTAGTATAATCTTCGTGGTCGATGTTTTTTACGCCTCTTGTTAACATAAGTTTAGATTTAAATGATGAGATGATCGATTTGTATTGTGCTGGTTTAATATCAATGTCAGTTTGAGTTTCGCAATGAAAAGGAAGATGAAAAGTACAATAGGCCACCGTTTGAATTGCACATTGCATCTCTGATTTTAATGATTTTTACTCTCGCTGACTTGATGATGTTTTTGGAACGCGAAATGAAGCAAGCGTTGACATCATCAACCTCACTTGTAACACGTACTTTGAGACCATCATTGAGGTTTTGTGTTGAGTCGCTCGGTTTACAAGTTTTTAAGTTATTTGGATGCTGTTTCTTGTATTCCGAAAATACGATTGCTTTTTTGGAAACTCAAATTTCTTTATGAAAAGGCTTTCTGGCCACACATCAGAATTTATCATTGAGCCAATTTGTAAATCATTGACACTGATCCGGTAAGAGACATAGTCATTTACTTTCGGAATGAATCGAACCGCGGTTAAATTCACGATTAGAAATTTATTTTCCACAAATCTCTTGAATTGTACATCAGTTACAGATGTGTGAATTCTGCTGATAAAAATCCATCTTCGAAGTTTTATCACTCTAATGGTTTCAAGATCATTTGTCGAAATAATGGGAGATGTTTGGATAAAGTTTCCTAATTGAGAAAGAGGTACCGTGGCTTCTACATTAGTATCGGTTCGTGTTGATTGTGGCTCAGAAGTCGGGCTCGAAATTGGCACTGGTACTGGTGAACTAGCTACAGATATTCCTGATTTAGATGGCGATAGATTGTCCATACTAGATGTTTTATCATCTATAATATTCATTTGTTTTTTATTCTGGGCAAAAACTTCATGTTCATGTTGAGTAGGTGGTGTTACTTGTGCAGTGGATTTGCTTTGTGAGCAAACTCATTTGAAGAACCAGTCTCAGAAACGTTGTGAGAATGAGAACTGATTGTTATAACTGTTATATAAGGATGCAAATAGTAGTGGTTTCTTGGTTTCCATGGATATATTAAAAAATAAATTTTCAATTTTGTTGCAAAATCAAATATGTAACGTCATATTTTAGTAGTTTCCATGTTTATGTTGTCATGTTATTTTTGAGGATCATGAGAAAATCGTTGTTTGTTTCAGATCGCTACAGCAAACTCACGATGTAATCTGGTGTTAATAAAATAATAATTGTTGCTAGATTTAGGTTTTCTGTCACATAAAAATCATTGTTACTCGTATAAAATCATTTATAATTTTTTGACAGTCTCTCTGACTTTAAATCTTCTCAGTCATCAAACAGAAATCTCGACGGCTGAGTTTTTATACCAATACAATTTTTTTGACTAATAAAACCCATATGAGTATTTTATCAGCTAACCGGAATTTAGCTGCTGTTCTCTCAACCCCTCCGGTGCCGTGAGCAATGTATTGAAGAATAATATAGCAATACAGCGGATCGTATAGCTGGACTAAATATATGGAATATATGGCTAACCTGATCTAAGTTCCACCGGAATCAAGTTTAAATTTCGCCACACACAAATTTCCGAAGGAGTTAAGGTGATAAAATTATATAAACTTGTTAAAAAGTTTGAAAATTGCCACCAACCATCAATTAGTAAAAATAACTGGAATCTAGGTACCGAGAATTAAACCATCAAATCGAAAAATATTATCGTAATTCATTGCATTTATTTTCTATATTCGAATCATTATTTTAATAAAAAAACACACAACATAGAATATGGGTAAACCAAAATCAAGCTCACCTCCATCTACTACATCAATAAAACGTGAAGTACCTAGAGTTAAACGTGATCCTTACCTGAATTTTATTAAAAGTATTCGTACAAAACATTCTGGCACCAAATTCAATCAAGTTTTTAAGAAGGCAGATGAGTCATGGTACCGCCCTACAAAAGAAGACAAATCAAAGCAATTGCAAGAAGCGCGGAAAGCTGCCTTGGATAAACTCAAACGTAAATTAGTGCCACGACGTATGCACGTCATAAAAATTGATAAAGCCGTTTTATATATTAAATAAGTATTCCTCAAGACATTTTGAATTTAAGCGCTGATTATTCGTCAGACTGAATTTTTAACCATATATACAAATGTATTTTATATATTATTGTCTCGAGTGCGCGCCTTAGAACCAATATTAATAAATTAATTTATTTGATTGAAACTGTTTTGTGTACCGGCAGTGCTTTTTGGATATAAATTCTTATTTCGTAGGCAGTTACACGCACGATCTTCTACATCACTGTACCAAGATGGAAAAAACACTCAGCAAAATTATTTCGCAGAACTAATTTTACTTTAATGTCGCTGTTGTTAAATTTTTTGGTGAATTTTTTTCGGTGGTGAAATACGCTACACGCTTAACATTTTACGATGGTTTTTCTGTTTATTTTACAGTGTTTTCTTTATTATGATTTGTTATAGTGAAAAAGTTTCCCATTTCGTTTTATAACTTTTTCTTCTCGCGCGCATATTTCGGTAAGAAAGCAAATATTTTGTTAAAGCTTTATACAAATATCGTGTATTATAATACATCATGTGTATTTTGTAGTGGCGGAAAATATGATACGGTACGATATTATAAGACATAGCGCAAAAAAGTGTATTTTAACGCGAAGCTTTTAAAAAAGTTTTCGTGTTTCGGTTATTTATACTTTTATATTATACTTTTAATATTTAACGTTAACAAACTAGTTTTTGTACTTGCTGTTTGGTTTGTGTAACGTTTTATACGTCTTTCATTTTTTATTTTTGGTTATTAAGAAATAACTTTTAATAAATTATTTATATTTATTTTTTGGCAAAGTTTGTTTTATATTTTTATGAAAAGCTCTGTACTTTGCTATGCGGTCTCTGTTTTGCCAGTTTTTTGCCAGCGAACGAACAATTTAACCTTTATTAATATGAGTGGTGACATAATTTAATGCTTGAGTGCTGAAAATAAACAGCAAAATTGCTGGAAATCGCGTTTAGTCCTGTGGTAGTATGAAATCATATGCTTTTACTTATGCGCCAGTTCAGTAGTGTCGAGCATACTCAGGGATAAGAAAATATTTTTTGAAAAGTTCGGATCAAGAAATAGTTTTACGTATCCGCAAGCCTATGGATTAGAGCAGAAATTGATTTTTTATTAAATTGTCACTTTTTCACGTGCGTGCTTTGGATAATGATTTATAATTAACTTTGTTTTTTGTGAACTAGGCTTTTGATCATTTTTGATTAATGGTGAGGCTGTTTTGGCGTCAGACTTGTCTTTATGTCTTATTTTATTTTGCGGATTGCTTAGCTGCGAGACTTATTTTGCTCCCGCCTTATTTAACTGTGAACCGTGTTTTGGTGTGAGTCTTGGTTTGCTGCATGGTCATGTTTTGCAGGGAGCTCTGTTTTGCTGTGGGCTTTGTTTTCTGTTAGCCTTGTTTAGCTGTGAGCCTAGTTTTGTTCTGAGTCTTATTTGAAATGAACTGTGTTTTGCAGTAAGTCTTGTTTTTGCTGTGACTTTGTTTAAATTGCCTTGGTTGGTAAGAACATGGTTTGCTATGGGTGTGGTTTGCGATGTGGAGTATGTGATATGAATTTTTGACTATATAAATGGAAAATTTGATGGAGAATCGCAATAATGTTTCGATCCAATTAGATTATTGATTTGAGAAAATCAATCTTATCGTCAGGTCACGACGACTCAGGTCACGATGTATAAAGAACAATACCATGTATTTGTGATATTAGTTAATCACTTTGTAGCCTATAAAAACGCTTGTTTCATATTTTCCATCTATATTTTTTCTGAATTTAAATGCTTTCCAATTAGTTTCTTATGCGAGTTTTTGCTTTGGGAGTAAGTGCTTTAAAAGCTTTTGCTTTGAGTGTTTTTAGCTTTGAAATTGTTTTTGATTTGAGCATATTTTTAATTGGAGTTTAAACAATTTGTTTCGAGTGCATTTTTGTTTTGAGTTTTTTTGCTTTGAGTGTTTTTGCTTTGAGTATTTTTGCTTTGAGTATTTTTGTATTAGGGATTTTTGATTCAGTGTTTTTGTTTTGAGTGAAACTTGGTTTTAAGGATTTTTGCTTTGAGTATATTTTGATATGAGTACTTTTTTGAGTGATTTTGTTATGAGTGAATTTTTTTATGTTTTAATTGACTTAAATTTGCGGGTGTTTGCTATGATTGTGTTATGCTATGAGTCTGTTTTTGCTAACAATGTGTTGTTGCTATGAGTGTGGTTGTTACTATACGTGTTTTGACTATAAATGTGTTTTTGCTATTTTGTTTTTGTAAATCTGTTGTTACTGTATCCTCGTTTTGATGTGAGGTTTGTTTTATATTTTACTGTAAAAGCTTTGTTGTAACTGTTATATTTTAGTTTATCGTGTTATTGCTTAAGTATTTGTTAGCGATTTGTATGTATTGATATGAATGCTTCCGTTCAGTTTATTTTACTGGAGTGTATTTCTACTTTGAGTGTGTTTTTCTTTTAAGTGTTATTTGCTTTTGTTTATGTTTGTATTTTTGCTTTGAGCGTATTGTTTTAACACTTTATTGCAATCAGTGATCATGCTCGGTGAATATTGGGTTCAAGTGTGCATTTACTATGAGTGTTTTTGTACCTGTATTTTTGTTATGAGTGTTTTGGCTATTACTTCTTTTGCTATGTATATTTTTGCTAATAATATGTTCTTCATATGAGCAACATCTTGCGATGAGGATGTTTTTGTCACTAGCTATTAATGTACTGTCATTAGCTATTAATTTTTCTTTTGATGGTTTTTCTTTAGAGGGTTTGTTGTAAGCGTTTACAATATGAGTGTTGTATATACTGTGAGTATTTTATACCGTGAGCATGTGTATGCAATGAGCCCATTTATACTGTGAGTGTGTCTGAACTGTATTTATAGTACAAGTATTTTGACTATGAGTTAGTTCCTGTTATTGTCGTTTTTTACAATGAGTGTTTATTTTGAGAATTTTTCCTTTGACTGCGTTTTTGCTACGATCATTTCGCTATGGGGGTTTCTTGCTATTAGTGTATTTTGCTATGAGCGTGTTCTGAAACTTGATTTTATGGAGTTTGCTGTTTTCTGTTACGAGTGTATTTTACAATGCGGGTGATTTGCTTTCAATGGTTTGGTATGCGTTTTTTTGCCAAAAGTGATTTGCTAGGAACATGTTTTATTAAAAGTTTGTTTTGCTCAGAGTGTCTTTTGTCATGAGCGTTTTTTACCATAAGTGTTTCGATATGGGTTTGTTTATGATTGTGTTTTTATGAGTGTATTTTGTTTTGAGTGGGTTTTGCTATACGTATCCTTTCTTTTGATATGAGTGTGATTTTTATGAGAGTGCTGTTGCTATGCGATTATTTTTGCCATAAGTGTGCTGTTGCTAAGAGGGTGCTGTTGCTGTAATAGTGCTTTTGTCACTACAAATTGTTGTTACTGTAAGTTTTATTGCTATCAGTGTTGTTTGTAATTGTCTTGATGCTGATTATTCTACTCGTATGATTGAATTTAACTTTTCTGTAAATTTTAATCATTGTTTACTATGCGTGTGTTTATTATGAGTCTTTTTGCAATGAGTGTTTTTGCAATGAGTGTTTTTACTATGACTGTTTTCACTATAAGTGTTTTTAATTTGACTGTTTTCAGTGTTTCTACTTCCAGAATTTTAGTTTTGAGTGTGTTGGATATGAGTGTGTTTTTGCTTTGATTGTTTTTGTGCCATGTTTTGAGTTAATTTTTCTCTAAGTATTATTTGAATCTTGCAAACTAATTTGCGAACTCCATGTTTTTTTTAGATTAAGTTCATTCGTATGTGATTTCAATATTTTGCTTTGAATTTTATATGGGTTTGAATCTCGTTTTACTGAATTAAGCGTATTTTGCTTGTTCGGCTTGTTTTTTATTATGCGTGTATTTTGCCATGGGTTTTGCTTGAATCATTTTACTAGGCCCCCCCTTCCTGAGGTGTTTATCTATGAGTGGTTTTACTATTAGTGCTTTAACTATGAGTGGGTTGCTAATATGAGTGAGCGTCTACTATGTGTGTGTTTTTACTATGAGTGTGTTATTTTACTGTGCGTGTTTCTTTTGAGTGTTTTACTTGTTGCAATTTATTTGGAGTTTTTTCACTACAACTTTGTGCAAAACCCGGTTTGGCTTTATCTGTTTGTTTCCGTGAAGCTTGTTTTATTGTGTGCTTTGTTTTGTTGGGCGTCTTTTACTGTTTGTCTTGGTTATGTAGATCATTCTGTGAACAAACGTATATTATTTTAGAACAAAGAATTTTCCTTAAAAAATGTTTATTGGAACTTTCAGTACATCAATTCATGTTGAAGGAAAAAGTTCGAAAGCAAAATGGTACCTAACAACGACTGTGTTCAATTTAATAAGTAAACTCCACTGTATAGATACTTAATAAACCCACTCGCTTCTCAAATGTTGAATTGGAAGAATTCTTTATTTTCAACCAAAATTAATCTGAATAGACACAAATGAAGTCAAGATAAAAAGGTTTCTTGTAATTAACGGTAGTTTCTACATCATTACAATCCAGTATATTATTTGAAATTTATTATGTTAAAGAAATTATTCGAAATCGATCTCACCTTTTTGAACGAATAGTCGTGGACGTTTTATGTTCAACCAACATGATTCTAAAAATTACTTTTACAAACTAAAAATGTTAAAAATTGCCTCTGCTCGTTTTAAGATGGCCGCCGAGTTCACTATTGGTGAGTTAAAGAGATATTAAGTACGCCTATAAAACAAGTCAATTATTTTCATGTACAGAACTTTTAATAGAATAGTTTATACTTTTTGTACGTTTGCCGCCTTATTTTTGTTGGTAGCTACAGTAAAATTATAACTGAAACGAAATATTTTGATTTTTCTATACAATTTTAAATAAGTTGTCTGAGGGCTAAATAAAATGTTTACGTTTGTTTCAAAATCATTGAAATTTCAGATGGTTAGTGTTCCCGATGTTTTGTAATATGTTCGAACAATTACAAAAAAGAACGTCTGTAACATATGATCAGTAGCAAATTTTTCTCTAATTTTCCATGTTCACCTTAATATGGTAACAAATATAAAAAAGTTTTGTTTTCATTTTTTTTTCTAAATTTGTTACTGCCTTGGGGGTTTTTAATTTTTATGTATATTAAATCTATTTATTTATCTTTGCTCCCCGTATACCTAGTCGTACAATAACCACCATACCAATAATACCTCCCATATGAACATATTTCATTTGTATTATGAAACAACCAGCATTTCTAAATTCAAATGTGTATAAAAAAATTTGTGTAACTGCTCATTTAAAAAATAAAAATAAATTTATTGTTGTCTACCTAATTAAGACGTGTAATTACTTACTTTTTTCACTGTTTCGAGCATTTCAAATATTATAATGTAACCTAACCAATTATAAAATGTGCCGCAGGGTAAAATCCAACTTTTGATAACAAAGTAAAACACTTTAAGTATTTAATACATGTGTGTAAGTGTGTGTCTGTGTTTATGTATTTCATGTGTACATAATTTCTCTTATGTACAATTGTACACCGTTTTCAATCTGGTACTTGTTCATATACTACTACTACAGGTATTTACCGTCGCATTTTCATTGTTTCCAATTTTGTTTGGAGAGTTTTCGTTATTGTTTGTGTTTTGATTTTATTCTTACTAGTGCTTTGTTAAAGGCGACTTTATGTTAATCTGCATCTAATTTTTCCGGATAAATTTAGCTGAGTATTGACAAATAATAAACTTAACCAACAAACATTTTATTTGGTAAACAACCTTCCCATTTATAATTGTTGGGATAAACCCCGGCTTACTTCGTTCCAAAGCGTCATACATTTCTCCGGAGAATTTTGATGCGCACCTAACATAAATTCTACTTAACTCATTACCTATTCCACCAAGTGAAATGCAAAATTGTCGTATTATTTGACAGATATTTCTCCATTAATTGTTAGTCTGCAAACCATCTGTGCAATCCAGTTGTTTTCCCTGTTAGCTACATAAATATATAGTCCGCATAGTAAAATTGTACAAACATCTAACTGGACACTTGCAAAATAAGTTCTGTGTACAATCTAAAGAAGTTGTTCTAGATGATTTTCAGGCTTTAACGGAAAATAACTTCAAAATATTTTTGAATCAATTCTATTTCGCAGGGTATGTATCGCTCATTTGCTGCATGAGACATGCAACTCAAAATTCAATCATTTCTAAGATATTCGAACCAAACGATTCCCAATAATTTACATTTTCATTAGTTTGTATGAAAGTAGATAAAATTCCGCAAACAAAACTACTCAATTCGCGATAGAGATGAATATTTTAAGATATTGGATACTGCTCCAAGAAATTTTAAAGATTCTGGGGTGAGATAAAATTAGTACGAATACTTTTCAGAGGGGCGATATGCTGCTTTTGGAGAGATCACAAAGCAAGCGCGAAATTGGTTCTACGGGTGCCGCACTGAAACCGATACGTTGAGAACGTAATGCATTTATACCTAGCCAGAGAGTTCTTACGGAAATGCCGGGTATCCAAAAACGTAGTGCCATTACTCGAGGGAAGGCCGTGAGACCGTTAAAGTTCGATTTATAAAACGTAGCGAAGTACGGACGCAAAATCGTTGAGTGCAATAAAAATAAAAAAAATATTTATCGCCACTCGCGGCATTAAGAGATAAATCGGGAGGAGTTGACTGCCGTAAGGGCTTTCGAATAACGTTATTAACCTTATTAACCGTGAAAAAATTCCTTAACTATAATGTTCAAAGTTGAGCTGGAACATGAAGTAGCCAAAACCAAAGGGACATACGAAATCTACAACATGAGCCAGTTGTTGTATAGAAGAGTGGTAATGGAAGAGCAACACAAAAAGAAGTCTGTCTTACAATGTAACAATTGCCAAAAGTTTGAGTATTCTCTTGAGTATTCAAATTTCAATTGAGGTTTAGACAAATCCAAATCTGAAGAAAAGAAGTGTAGCATTGTGTTAAACTATGGGAAAAAATTACACCAAATTATTACAGATTACAGAAAATGTTTTTTTAACCATTTATTAACGTAGAAACATCATTCGCAGAGGCAGCTACAGATAATGTGAAAAGTAAATCAAATAAACCACCGGGCAAACGGCACAGTGGTTAAAGATCGTTCGAATCCCAATAGGAGTAGGATGCAACAGAGGAAAAACTCCTCATCAGATTACGATCTGTGATGTAAATGAACACAACTATGACTCCCTGTCGGAGTGCAAGTACTATAAGCTTGCATGGGGCAATGTAAAGTGAAGATGGTTCTACGTAAATTAGACATATAGCCCGTACGTCCGCAATTTGGCTACTGGTAGGACGCTAAAAGCGACCCGCGAAAGAGTCTTGAGTGTTTCGGCCCCAGAATAGCTTGCATAGTTAATAAATAAAAAATAATGATCAAATAAACGTTAGAATGATGACCAAGGATTGATTTACAAAATGATAATAGGTACTGTCAACGAACCACAATAAAATAATGTATGCAAATTATGGAAACAAATATGGGACTCATGCTGTAAAACAAGCAAACCATGATGTAACTGTTAACGAACCATCAAATTTAAAATTAATTCAACTTAAATTAGCCTTATGGAGTGCCCATGAGCTAGTGTAACTTAAATTAGAAGTACAAAATTTCCTTAATGAACACAACATTAACATCATGATGGTCTCCAAGACACATTTAACCAAAATGAGCTCTGTAAAATTTAATAGTTAAAAAAATTACGACGTGCGGAACATATACACTCGTCCCTGAAATATTTCCTTAAAAATCAATAATTTTCAAATTATTTCAAAAAATTGGGAGATAAAGAAGACTTTAATTTCAAACACCATCAATTTCAGATTAACATCACCAAAAAGCAAGCATCTGCGACTTTGTATGCCTGAAGGAGAACTAGGCAACGTCTCTGGCAGCGGGCCAACCTATTTTCCAACCACTCACCGGTTTTAATGATATTGAACACGCGTGCCTTAAATTCGGAATCAAATATATTCTTAGCAAGCCGACATGCTGATTGGGCTGAACTAAAATCTACAATAACAAGAAAGTGCTCATTGAACATCCCACTTAAAGCAACATATGAAATCTGAAAATCTGAATGTAATACAACATCTAACGAATACATTGAGCTACATGCAGCAGCTGTACTATGGTGAAAATTCATCACCCGTCACAGAATATTCAGCAGGTCTTAAAGAACAAATTCATACTGCGCAGGCAAAAGCAATTACATAGATCACGTGCACTTAATTCAAAATAAAAAAACCTTTCAAAACAATGAAAGTAGCGCTAACAATAGAACATAACGAAATTCAGTACAATCTAAGAAAACTTTAGCGACAGATGCAACATAGTACTCACTTTGGACAGCTTCAATAAAGCTGAAATGACGCATTCATGCCCTCCGATTTACCTCCACGTTGAAAACTGGGCAAGGAGCTAACGGTGTCAAAGCCGCCCGTCTAGCTCAGAAACAAGGAATGTTTGGCCAGGAAAAAAATGTGTTAGGTTTACAGGAAAGGTGGCAAAAGGAAAAATTGAAGAAGATTGACTGCAAAACTAATTGCATATACTGTGCCGATGAACATTGAAAAATTCTTGCGCAGTAAGGTATCAAAAGTGAACCAATACTATCAAATATAATTAAGGCCAAAATTTGAACTAAATTGAGTAAAGCAGGAAGAGCAGCCCTGCAATATTCGAGACGCCATTCTGATGTAATATCTCAAATAGTCCCGGGATTGAGAGCTGTTTGAAAGATAGAACGCAGAGGTGGCAGTTTTAAGTGAATGCGAGTTCGAATACACTGAATATAAGATAAAAGATAAACATTATTAAAATTTGAGGCCAATTGACCGTTGGCCACTCTAGAATATTATCTCGCAGCAGACGTTGACTTGCTGTTGGGATGTGAAACGTTTTTTGAGATTTTGTTACACGACAAATTCCATCCCAAACCAGATTATCCCTGTATACCAAAGGTTCGGGGAATTATTTCCGGCACAATCTGCTTCTAAGCCTAGAAAAACCTGTCTTTATGAATGGCGAACAGAAAAAGTGTTCTTATCAAAAGCTTTTATGGCCGAAGAATGAAATAGTGTTAAGTTATTTAACACAACTACCAAAATTGAAGAATACGAAATTCGAAATATGACAGACGTTCAGTTACATTTTTAAGATGATCCTCCCAGAATTGGGGGTCTTTTACACAAGCGCACAAACATATCAATTTTTAGAGAAAATAACTTGTTCGTGATGAAGATATGAGAAAGCGATATTTTAATTCATGCAGATTTTAGCTTAAGAGCTAAATATTTGAAATTGATACCGGAAGTTGAAATTTCCTTGCCCAATAATCAGATTTGTTGTTTATCACAAAAGTTCGCATAGCTTTTGATGCTTAGGCGAAATCTTGCAACGATTACAATTTAAATGACTAATGGACTGCGCCAACAGTGCAAGATAACTTGGTAAATCTTTCAATACGCTTCCGTAAATACCGATACATTTTTTCTGCGGATATCGTAAAAATGTTGCGGCAGATTCCCATCTCCGATAAAGATAAAGATTACCATCGGATCCTGTGGTTAAAGCTTTGGCACTTGAACCGAGAAGTATTGGGTTCAAATCCCACAAAGAGCCTGAATGCAAAGCGAATTTTCGTCATCTATTACGATCGGCGATGTTAATAAACACAACTATAAGGCCCTCTGTTGGAGTGCAGAATGCAGTGCCGATCCGACGCGACATGGAGTTTGAAAAGTGCATGTAGTCGACTGCAATTGTGTGAATGGGTGGTGTGTAAGTTAATGTGGAGGAGGTACGTAATTGACACATTAAATTCATTGGTCAGTTAATGCTTTCTTTAAAAAAGGCGGATATTAAATTGTAACAATACAGTCTAAAACGGTAACCTACGATACATCGCCTGCACCGTTTTTAGCCACCGTCTCATTACATTACCTTGAAGATAAGTACGAAACGATCAAGCCTTGTTGAGTGGTAGTCATAGGCTACCGGCGGATTTAGTATACTAAAATGGCCAGGAAATCATACAAGCTACTAGAAAATCTTCCACCCAAAAGTCGCGAAATGACAGCATGGTAAGTTACAGATAACATACAAACTAAGATGAGTAAGAGTTTATTTGTGTCTGAGACCTAACGTATATGTGACTCGCTCGGACAGATATCGGCCGTTACGATTGGTTTTTAAAATTTATTCCGGTCTCTATGGTTGGTAGGTGGTCGAGGAACTGAATCGATGAAGTGACTCTGCACAGATTTTCTGATGCGTCCACACACCTATTATTTACTCGCGGATTATTCCCCCTAGGGAGGGGCTAAACCTTATCTACTCATAGCCAAAACACGAGTTGTTCCCATCAAGGCCCTCACAATACCGAAATTAGAAGTAATCGGTGCCACATTACTTGTACGATTGCTAAAATGTATCTGTTTATTTGTACAAGGACTCAACGATTGTGATACAGTGACCCTCGAAGCCTTCGGAAACATTAGAAACATTTCAAGCAAACCGAGTTGTTGGAATTGTGCTCTCTACTAATCCAACTCAATGGCATTTCGTAACAAGTCACGAGAATCCAGCCGACAAAGCAACAAGAGGTGTTACTCCAAATACAACATAATTTGACAACATAATATGACAACAACATCCCAGTAATTTCAAAGTTAGATTCAAATTCGCAGGGGTGCACTTTCTCGACGTTTGGATGTCCTTGATCCCTAAAATGCATAAACGGTTACCTGTACGTTTAGAGGTCTGTACCGATTATATCTCAAGTACAGCTTATGCGATTCGATTTTTGTTCACCAATCTTCTTTTATTTTTAATTCGGTGAACTGAAAAGCTTTTGTGGTCTCTACCACAAGGGGTTCAGTACCTGCAGCCATAGTGATTTACTACCCAAAAACGCCAATACCTCGATATTACTTTACATTATTCTAATATACTAACTGGTATAGTAAATTGTTTGAAAGGTCTTTGGAATATCAACAATTTTTTAATTAGAGATTTAGTTCACAAGTCCACCGTTTCGGCGCTGATCGCTAATTTTACAATTATTATCGAATATACACTTAGCACATATTTGAAATATCTACAAATTTAGATGATACAACATAGTAATTAAAACTAACGTTGTTGCGCTGGGGCAGTTGATTTTTGTCATTCCAAAATGAAAAGCCCGTTTGAAGTCCGTTGAAGCCCGTTGAAAGTCCGTTTTAGCATCGGTGGCTAATTATTGATTTATTATAGCATATGTAAGTGTGACATGTCTAGAAAGGTCTTGAAAAATGTCACAGATTTAACTAAAACGGTTTACTACTCAAAATTACCGCTAGACTGCTGGACAGAGATCCTTTCATTTCTCATTTCGGAATAATATTTTGGCATTTTGATCTGTTTTAGATAAAACAACATTTTGTTGCCAGCACCTTAGTTCAACTATTCGTTCAAATAACTCTGGTAGGTGCTGAAACCTTACGAGATAATCAGAGCTTTGGTCCAACAATTGACAACCTGGAAAAATCATGGCAAATGTCGAAATATTGGGAATTTCTTTTTGCGACGAATTTTCCGAGTTGATATTATGATTTTGTAAATATTTATAAAGTTGGTTATGTTGTAAAAATTGGTTCTACGTTATTGTGAAAGTCAGATCAATTTTATATTTAACTTATTTCGTTATACAAAACGAGACGGCAAACTTAAACTGTGAAAAGCTATAGAGCTGGCCATGACCGAAAACAGGTAGTTGCAGGTTTATTCCCACCATGTTATGCGCTTCTCCTTGAGGCTTGTAAATTGTGATGCAGAATGCAGGGATGACAAGGAATTGTTGACGGCATAAAACAAATAGCAGACCGAGTTAATAATGATCAAGACCTCTCTATTAGTGCATTCCGATAGAATGCGCACAGTTACTGTGTTTCGTGACATGAGCTCGACCACCAATCGTGGGACGTTGCAGAAGTCTGCAACGATTATACCTTTCTTGAGCAGAATAATGTAAGGAGGGATCCTTTAAGGAGTATGCTTGGATCTTCGGAAATGGCACTTCGACATCATAGATTTTTTTTCAACTCTTTTGTATGAAAAGAGTCGTGGCTTTTGTATAAGTTACATGATTGGTTAAAACGATGGGATGAAAAATCTGGTATTTTTATCCATAGTTATGAGCAGGACTTAACCATTTGATTACACTACAGCGACGACTACTCGGTTAGTTAATTCCCCGTATCTCAGCTCGCCAGGTTTTTCCCAAAAAATTGAATCAATTAGCTTTGCATTCTCAATCATTTCTGAAGGAATTTGAAGGATTTTTGGATTAAGTAGTGTAGGAGGTTTGTGCAGTCTTCCCTCGCCAATTCGTGAGAGCCATTGTTTGTGTTGTTGCTGGCCTTCTTTATTTGCCCATGTTAGCCATTCTCGTTATTTGTTTTTGAAATGTCTCCACAAAAAGCTTGACTTGATGCAGCACATTGGAATGTCTGCTCGATTACTTCTAGGTACTATTAGAAGTGTCTGTCTGAAAACACCACCGGCGATGAAGACTTTTCCGCCAAATGTCTTGAATTTCTCGAGATTACTCGCAGTAATTGATCAATGCATCTTAGGCCACCCTTTTGCTACATCGTTACCTAAACAATAATAAAGAGCGATGCTGATTTTAAGACTTATATTATGTATCAAAAGAGGCAAAAAGCATAAATAAAACGGATAAATAGTGACACTGGCAAAACTACTGTGAATGGTTTTTCCTCCTCTGAGAATCAATTCCTGTTGTTGTGAAGGGAAGAGCTACTTGGTCACATGCTCTCACGAAAGACATCAGTGTTTTATAGAGAAACGTTTTGCCAGAGCCGTAGAAACATAAAGACATTTGTCCTCACGTTGCTTAACACTGAGCTTTTTGTTGTAATTAGACCCTAATGTGCTTGCCTCAGCTACGTCATAGAGATCGATAATTTCCTTGAGTATGCAAGCCGAAAGAGGCACATTTTAACCCGTGCTGCTTAGAAGGGTTTTCAATGGCATAACATGCATTGTTGAATGCCTGATCATTACTCATTTATCATGAATAATCCAAGCTGAAGTCCTTCTCATACACGATGAGAGCAAAGGTGGTCCCGAAGTTGTTGAGGCATTTGATAAGTGATTACCCGCTCTAAACATCAAACCCACTCGGAGTCAAATTCCAACAAACCACGAGCCAATGCGGCAGCTTTGAAAGACGGATGTACAGTTCAATCGAAGGTACGAAACTGCTCAAAACTTTTAGCGCCTCATGAAACAACAAGGTGCGTAAATAGAAGTGCTATCTCGTGAACTCACTGAGTTCAAGCGCGATACTACTTTGTTGCCACCTCGCTGACAGAGTAGCAAATTGTTGCGTAATTGGACATAATTTTTGAGATTTCATTATAAATTTACCATTTATCGAGCATTTGCGTCCTATAGGCATTGAGAATGAAATAATAGTCCTATACTTCGTGTACTTGGTTTGGGCAACTAAAAGTGCCTCCTCCTAATTTCCATCCTCGACGGATATTTGCTGAATTTTTTCCAAATAAACGGGCAGATGCACCTCCGTGTACGACCATGCATTTTGACTCACGCAAAAGCTAAATTGCCTAAGAAGTGCTTACGTATTGACAGTTAAGGAAGAGAGAGAGAGAGATCTCATTGAAGCAAAGAGGCTCATTTCCTTCTTGATATGCGCATTGTATTTGTAGCAATTTCGCTTTGATGACGTTACTGTGGATAATACTCTCTTGGGAATTGGTTTTGCACTACGTATTTTCCATATACAGGACGTTTGAAGTTATTAGTGCCGTAAGGGCTTCTAGCTTTTAGCACGATTTCGAGTAGTTCTGGATTTCTTCCAACACTCGAGATCTCTGCAGACCCGTAAAGTTTCACCAGATGGGAAATTTTGAACGTGTTCCAGCCAACTTAGGTTAGTGGTGAATGTAATAAATAAATCAAGAACTTCATGCTTGGCAAAGATAGCCATTGCATCGCACTTGTGTTCTCGTATAATGCTGTTTGATTCACTGAAGTGAATTGTTGTCGATGGGTCCCCTAGAAGCAAGAACTTGAGAAATTATGCCTTAGATACCCAAATGTATCCTTAACCCGCGGTTTAGCATATATTCTCAGATTCAAGAAAATTCTTCAAACCCGAAAAATAAATCGCAAATCTTACATACTGTCTATTCCGATTTATCCAACCTGATTGTTATGCTGTATAAGATAGCGGGAATTTGTCAGCGTAAAATAAGAGATTTCGCTACTCGCTGCAAGTGGCAGCACCATCATAAAAGATAATTAATTTTGTTATATAATTTACCAGCGCAAATTTTTTATTCATTTTGTATCTCTTTTTTTCACTAAATAAAGGATCCGAGCGGAATAAAATATTAAAAGTGATCCTTAAAATGATAAATTGATTGATCTCCGAAGTAAAGGAATTCGGCAAATGAAATTTAACAATATTTCGCCCTTCCACCATTCTTAAAGAATGACGATGAAATTTGGATAGAGTATTGATCAGGGATTTTAAAGTAAGATTTGGACAAAAACTCTAGCATCAGTTCATGCTGGAATAAACCTGGCCATTACATAACCAATCCTTTTGAAAATTTAAATTTATTTATAAATTTATATCAGTTTTTGGCCTATATATCAAAAACTTCCACTAGTAACCAATACTCTCGGTTCTTTTTCTAATAGCTTAGATCATACTGACACTATACCAGGAAAATTTGGGGAAAATTTATGAATTACAATTTTTACTATAAATTTTGAGATATTGGCCAAAAACTGAAAATAAATTAATAAAAAATTTTAAATTTTCAAAAGAATTGGTTATGAAATGGCCAAGTTTAATCCAGTATGAACTGATGCTAGAATTTTGTCCAAAACTTACTTTAAAATCCCTGATCAATACTCTATCCAACTTTCATCGTCATTCTTTAAGAATGGCGGAAGGACGAAATATTGTTAGATTTCAAAATTTCATTTACCGAATTCCTTTACTTCGGAGATCAATCAATTTATCATTTTAAGGATCACTTTTAATATTTTATTCCGCTGGGATGCTTTATTTAGTGAAAAAGGAGATACAAAATGAATAAAAAAATTCCTCTGGTAAAAAAATTATCTTTTGTGATGGTGCTGCCACTGGCGGCGAGTAGCGTGATATCTTATTTTCCGCTGACAAATTTTCGCTATCTTATACAGAATCTAAATGTTATGGGTTTAGGATTCTGGTGCGAATCAAAGTGACAAATGAACTGCAAGTCCACCCCTTCTAAACATATTGTGGCAAATGTCTTGAAATAAAATTTGATTGTATCAGTTCCCAAGCCACCATACACAAATATCTTCCTTTATATTTTGTACATAAAAAAATTTTTATGTTCCATCTTGATGAGTATAATGTACTCGTACTACTAGATACTACACATAGTATCTAATTTTTATTCATTTTTCAGTGATAATACAAAAAATTATCTCAAATGTCTCATCTAAAATTCATAATAAAAACTTTTTTAGTATTACGTATAGACTTGCCTCTTAAAAAATTCAACCAGAGTGTAATTTAACAAAAAAATATTTTATAAAAAGCTCATCCCAGATGCATTATTAAATTTTTATTTTTAAGGATTTTTATTTTTAACAGAACAAAATAAAAATCAATTAATATTTATCTGGCATAATTTTTTTTTTTTGGTATACGTTATTCTTGATATTTTTAATTAATAAAATAATTAAAAAAATTCGACTGCGTTGAGAAGAATATTTATAATCCTGGACCACAAAAAAGATTAAATTAAAGTTAGATTTTCTTACTCCTACTCCTCCTCGTAGCATTTTTTTAAACAGACAATAGACTAATTTATATCATAACCACATCATGTATTTTATAGACAACACAAAATAATATTATTAGAATATGAGCATATATAGCTGGCAAAAAAAATTGTTAATAATACAAAGAATGTTATCAGAATAATATTTTGTATACTGCAACAAAAAATTATAGAAAATGTATAGACTGAAGAAGAATAGAAAGGATGTGTATCTAAATGTATAGAACTTTTTAACGGGTGATACTAAAGTGCGTTAAATCTGGAAACAGTAATGTAAATACTGACATTCCATTAAAATACGAGTTGGATAAAATAATGTACAAAATGTAGTTAAATTTGTGTAGCATCGGTATACGAGTAGTAAGCAATATAGCATAAACACCCTGTCGATAAGAAAATGCATATTTTTCTGTAAATGTATTCAATTTAAAATCACATTTTATTGTCGTGCACAAAATGTGATGTCGCCATGCAAATGAGACAGATAATAGTGGGAAATATTCTATTAGTATAAAGTGGTACGTAAAGTGCATCCATCTACGAAAATGAACCATAACCGCATTACTCAGTGTTCAAAATATCCCGCACGAATCCAAATTACAAAATAATTTTAATTTATTGTTCTTACCTCCCTGAAAAATAATACCGTGCTGAATAAGGATAATTTTGAGGTTTGAGGTAAACACCAAAATAAATTGTTCCGCTTCTACTGTGCTTTAAGGACGCAGGTATTTAGATATATTTAGGGTCAAGAAGACTTATACGCAAAAATAAAACTTAAAATTAAAAATTTAGAAATTAATTATGATTTGGTATCTAGGTCTTGTTTTAACATAATATAAGAAAATTTTTCTCAGATTTATACCAAAAACAAAATTTTTTGTTGGTTTGTTACATAAAACCTAAATAAATATTAAGAAGTATCTTAAATTACATGTTATAGTAAATTTATAGGCAAAGGTATATGAAGTATAAGCAAGCAAAAAATGAAAGAGGGTGTCTTATTAATCCAATTAGACTTGGGTACATAAAATGTGAAAACCCAACATACAACACAACAAAAAAAAAATCGTCCTAAAGAGTTGAAGTAAATTGAATTTAAGGTATATTTTGTAGGGGGGAGATTGGCATAAACATTAGTTTTAATTTTATCTTATACATAATCTCGTAACGTTTTTATCTTACTGGTTTGCTCTAAGGAGGCTGCCTAGGTCCTAGGTTGACAATAACTGTAAGTAATTAAGTGAAAAGTTGTATTAGAATTTCATACGACATTTGAACGCGTTGTTTACCTTAGCAGTAAGGCCCGTTGATGTTGTACGATACAACGGACTCTAGAAATATTCAATATAATCCCATACTATATACATTTGAATATTATATAAATAATTTGTAATATGTATAATATGATCACTGTACGGAAACAAAATTGGATAAACCAAAATTGGATCTAAATTTGGATCAAGAATGTTGATTCTTTCTGTTTGCCTGTTGTTATTTAATGCAGAAGTTCGACAATGTATCAATAAATCCCGGTGAAGAGGTGGTTCACTATCTGCATTTTCAAAAATGAATGCGACCTCATTAGATCTTTGGGCGTTACATTTCCTTTGGTCATTAATGCGGTCCTGAATTATCACCATTGATACATTAGAAGGTGCGCAGAATCATTGTTGTTGGCTTCTTCAATTCTTTCTTGCACAACCTCATATAACATTTTGCAAACTGCTGCAAACCAATTATTTTAGTAATAAAAGTGCTCAATGTTCTTAGCAAATTTGGGTTACAACTTCTATTTTCGGATAATTGTATCCTTTGTTCAGTTGCCTCATCAGGGTCAAGTATGTACAATTGAGCATATTTTCGCTGATCATCATTACTTAGATGTAAAGTTCCATCTCGGTGATAAATTGAACCGTTTATTCGAAAACAGTAAGGGCCATAGCCTGAAGGGGTAGGTTCCATGGATGCAAATGCAATGGAGCTGTTGATAGATCTTATATTTTTAAATTTATTATCTTATGATTGTTCTCCATTAAAATGGATCGCATTACAAAACTCGCAAATCTTATTAAAAATGCCGACCGAATATTTATGAGTATCATTTTCATTCATAATTAGCTTTAATGCTAATGCTTTTTCTGATGCATGGAAAGCTCTTTTTTAGCTGATAAACGATTATATTGCAGCATATTATCTCGCTGATCGCCAGTTTCATTATTTCTAAACCTAGCAGCTCTTGATCTCATATCCTGCAATCGAATATATTTCTTTCTTCATTTGTCTTAGAATCTCTAGAACTAGCTGATCTTAACCTTTTATCCTGCAGTCGTACTTTTCTTTCTTCACTTGTCGCAAAAGCTCTTGAAGTAGTTGCTCTTGATCTCATATCGTTTAATCGAATAGTTCGTTGTTCATTCGTCTCAGAAGCTCTAGGCTGAATAGCTCGCTTTCGATTAATTTCAAGACGTAAATCTAGCTTTTCATTGTTTTCATTTGTCCTGCTGATTTCAAACTTTTTTGAAGAAGTACTTACACGTCCAATTGATGTTCGCTTTTTCGGAAGCCTAATCAAATTTTACAGAATAACAAATCAATTTAGGATTTTTCTTTTTAAGACAGATTTATCTGAAAATTTAATACTGAGAAAGTAATTCAAACGAATGTTTGGAAATTAATAAACTTTATTGTCTTAGTAGGTACCTACCTTACAAAATGTTGGTGTCAATTAATTATAATGTTTTATTATTTTAAAAAATTTATATAAAGAGTCCAAATATTATATGAGTACAAAAGGTAGAAACCGCTATAGACAGTACCATTTAAATAATTGTCAAACGAATCATTATGCTCAAGTCATGTGTTTTGGAGTTGCTCAAATGAGGCATGTGTTTAATTCAAAAATAATTGAAACGCAAAACCTACGACCTTCTCCAGTTTAAATAAGAAAAATCTTCATAAGCATACATGGAGAATCTTTGGGATCATGTATCTCAGCTCCAGGATAAAATTGGAAGATCAGATAAAACCTACGACCTTCCCCATGAACCAATCAATAATTACACAAAATTTGGTTGAAATCGGTTAAGAAATGTGGATTTGTGGTATTATCAAAATCCTGGTTTCAAAATTCTGGTTTTATGTCAAAAAGTATCACAAAACATTTATCTTGGAATAATCAAGCAGTCGTTTGGATATTATTTTATTAATAATTTATTGGAATTAAATAAGCTCAAGCTCTGAAAATTTAATTTACTGTGATAGTTTACTTAAAAAGTAATAACTTATTTCGATTTAGAATGTAAATTTCTGAACTTATAAAAATGGACTGTTATCGGTGGAATTAAAATATTCTTTCAGTAAAATCAAGCATTCGAATATTTTACTTGATCGTCTTAATGAGACTTAAGGAGTAGAATATCCTAAACATGATGGTCTGTGGATTAATGCAAAACCATTTTAGTTGCTCAATGTACAAATATAAAGGTCAAATGTTTCAAGTATCTAATTTGACAACATCTAATGGATCAGTTCTTCACGTATCAAGCAAAGCTTTCAACTTGTTGTGCACTCGTAATATTTTACTTGATCATTACACGCACACTTGCACACAATTAAGAAAACCGATGAGTACAATAAATACAATTTGCGTATGGCAAATCTAAATTAGTTTAAAAAATGCAGAAAGTGAAAATATTTAACATTTCTATACAATTGAAACACAATTCTAGACAATTGAATAGGCCCGTTCTTGAGAAATTGATATTAGGACAAATTTAGAACAATAATGAACGAGTACAAAATTTAATTATATTATGCAATAAAAGTAACTTTTAACTAGCACTAAGGTCAAACACGATTTCTATTTCATAAAATCGATTCTAAAGAAACAGTTAATTGATCCAAGTTGCACATTCTACTTGTTGCCGATCTTTAAGTTTAATCCATACATTTTATAAAGATTAAAATTAACTAAATATAAAAAACAAATGGGAAAGCTATAACGTACCTCCAGAACTAGACCTAAATCAAATAACTAGAAATGGTTTCAATTACTAAATTTTCGGTGCTATTGAGGACTTAGTCTCAGGCACACAAAAAATTAAGGGATGAAAAACTCGAGTAGTTCGAAAAACTCGCTGTGACTAACTAAATTTGATGGTTAAATGAGTTTCGGTGTTCAAAACGCATATTTTTTTTGTAGTTTACTCGAAATTCTACAATTCTAGTGCTGCAATCCCGGGATTACAGAAAATATTCCAGATTCGAAGATCCGACTATTATACTTATATAATCGTTAATTCGATACCGTTAAAGTTAGCCGACTCGCTCCAGCCGAAAATGTCGATAATGTAGATTGGGCTGTAACAACTAACATTAATCAGCCGAGAAATGACAATAATGTAGATTCGGCTGTAACTACTAATGTTTACCAGCTGAAAAATGTCGATAATGCAGATTTGAAACAATACGGATTATCCGCTAGTGAAAGTCGGTAAGACAGATTCGTATACATAGCCAGCCTAAAATGTCGCTAAATCAGATAAATACATTTGGTGTTAAACAGTAATTTTTTCTTTAATCCAAAATGTTTAGTTCGTTGCATTAAATGCATTAAAACTATAATACAAAACTATTTTACTACTGAGACAACTCGAAAAAATATATGAAGCAAAACCTCAAAAATTGCAGGTCAATTTTCATGTTGGGTGTCCGCGAAACTCGATTGAATATATCGCACACACAAAATTTCTAAAAATTGACCATTTAAAGTGTGATGGCTGAAAATAGATTTAAATGAAAGGTCTATATGATGCCCATATGTTGAAAAAATTTCAGGTCAATTTTCATGTTGGGAGTTCGGGAAAACTCGATTGAATATATCACACACACACAATATTTCAAAGTGTCATGCCTGGTAATAGATTCAAATGAAAGGTCTTTATGTCGCTCATTCTTAGTAGCCAGAAGCATTAATTACAACGAATGTTTCCTGAATATGACAAATAAATTTTATTGTTTTTAATCTAAATCAAAGAACTTTTATTGCCAAAATTTCAAATATTCAAGCTCAAAATTAAGTTTTTAAGAAAAATTAATAGTAATAAATAAACATCCTTATTCTAAATTTTGATTTCTGAAGAATTATGTTAGCCTATATTAAAGAATAAAACGTCGGCTATAGATAGACGAATAATTATTTAAACCGAAGCCAGAATTCTTTAATACGATACAATTATTTTTTTCGGTGAATAATATTCCAGAAGAAATAACAGCAGGAAAACTTGGTTTGCTATTTCAGATGAACGAAGAAGTTCTAGAAACAGAGATTGTTAAAATTTAAAATGATTTAACTCTTAAATCGAGAGTTTCAGTCGAAAATGTTTGCAATACGTACTAACGGAAACATATCCAAGCTTGCGAAAATGTGCGAAAAACTCTCTCTTGCTTTGGATCAACTTATTTATGCGAATCTGCTTTTTCATGAAAATAATAAAATCTAAATACCGCAATACTTTAACCGATGAGCACCTGTTTTAGAAGCTGCCTAACAATGTACACACCAATCTTCGAAAAAATTGTAGAGGAAATTAAGAAAAAACTATTTGTATTACATATTTAAGTAGTATGTCAATGTTGAATAAATTATGCGAAATTTAAATTTTTTTTATTTTCTAAATAAAATGCTGGAGTAAACAATTTTTTTAGTGTCATACTTTAGAAAATTTAGTTGGGTAGATTACAGACTAGTTTGATTTTTAAAAGTCGATCACATACAAAAATTAGTGGGCACCGCTGTTCTATAGGAAAGCCACTATCGGCATGATGGGAATCGTACAATTATTTTCCAAAAATTGTAGAGTACAGTAAGAAGATTTGTAACTATCTTACTAAACTTATTAACTTCCAGTTAATTGTTGCCATGGATTTATTAAACATTCAAATTCTCACCGATAATTACAAAACCTCGATTTTTTTTATAAATATAAGCGACGATAATGGTAAAAATAGAAGCAACCGAACAAGCCTATATATGAAAGAAAAACAGATTTCTCCAATTTTATTTGAAAAACGCGCCAACGTATATCCTCATTTTGGTAAATAACGTTTTGTACAAACAATGTTAGATAAAGAACTGTAGAAAAAATTACATACATTTCAACAATTTAATTAAATATTTTATTTTAATTTACTTTGTTACTATTACAATACCAAAGTGAAATTTTTCATCTTCGCTACTGTTACTATCTATCCACAACATCCACAGTTAGTTAGGTATACCTTCTGCATAATATGTTGATTGTACATTTCATCATATTATATACCCAATTCAACTGTAGATCTTAAAAAATATTATATTAAATGAAAAACAACAACAGCAATTTATGTAACTAGGTAGATACTGGAAAATTATATAAACTATAGGAAAAAATTACATTTCAACTTCACAAACAACAACAATAACACAAAATATAATAATAACAAATATGTTATATCTCTATACTAGATATATATAGAAAATACATAAAGAAAATGGGAAAACCCGAAAACAAAAATTTTATATTTTCCTACATATTTTCCTTGGGGAAATCAAAAACAATTTTTTTTTCTGTATAATTAGTTCAAGTTTTTTTTTGTATTTGTATGCAAAATGCATTTTTATTATTCCTTGTATACGTTTTCATATATTTCCGAGTTACTTGATTTTCTGGAAATTCTGAAAATCTCGTTGATGGGGTGGAGGAATCAGAATACTCGGCTATCAGATATATAAAAACTCATCAAACATACACACACACACACACAAAGTATTTAAAATTAAACTTTTTTTTATCGAATGATAACAAGTAATTTTCCGTACTGTTTGGTACTGACTGTGTGTGGTAACTATATATTTTCGGGTTTGAATGGATTTGTAATGAATCGGAATTAAAAAGGGTTGTTGATTTTGAGATGTAATTTGAAATTGATTGATGTAATTTTGAAATTAATAAAATTTTTGACTTGATGTTTTATTAAAGGGGGATACTTGTTCGTTGCATAAGTAAATTAGTCTACTGTGCGTACAATTCAAAAAATGCAATCATTCAAAAACTAAGGGTTATTGATGGCTTGGATATTTTTTTGTTGCTGCTGTACCGCAAATATAATATTTCCACATACATAGTATGATCTCAGTGAAATTTGTGAGCAGATGTACATACCTCAAGTAAAATAAAACTGCATATAAACTATATTATATGATGTAGAACATTATAGATTTATTCTTATTTGATTAAAAAAGTTTCCACATCGTGAAAAGAACATCAAAATATCGTAAAAAACATGAGGAAAACAGCGTGCACAGTGAATAATGCGATAAGAAAATTTGTAATAAAACTGAACTGATGATAGTTTCTCGACGTCTATCTGTTATACAAAAATAAGATGACTGACATCGTAACAAAACATCAAAAATCTATAGATAATTTGATGATATATTATTCATTTATAGATAGATAACATTTGATTGCTAGTAAACAAGTTGTTTTCGTTCATATTTTGACCTGAAAAACAATTTTATTTTTTGCGATGAGAGCACAAATGGAAAATCTACCTAGGCGGTATGAGCGACTTATATATAGGTACTTATATATAGAAGTAGGTGTACTCGTATATATACAGATACACGGTAGTTGGTAAGTTTTCCAAAAGATTTCATTTTGCGAAAAATAAAAATAAATTATGTTCACTCGTCTGTTATTTTACTTTAATTTTTTTTTAAAAACTTTGTAAATAAGTTTGTCAACTCTCAACTCACATAATAATTGAACGTAAGTAGGAAAAAAATTAGAAGTATTTTTTTTTTTTTGAGAAATTTTGCTTCGAAGATTACCTGGAATTATTATTTTTATTTTTGTTCACAAATAATGGTATATAAGATGGCATTATTTATCGTCGGCGAGTCGGAAAATATTTTTATTTCTAATAACACTCGTGTAGATTCATGTATACAAGGATAATTTGATCGCCTCCTCTAGACTCTTGATTCTAATCTAAGAGTAACGAACTGAATATTATTTGTCATTGTCTTGTGCTTGTGCTGTGCTTATTGAGCATTAGATTACATTAGAATTTTTTCAGTATTAAAATCGCGAAAGCGATAAAATGCATAATCGTCTAGTTCACTTTTATTTAGCAACATGAGAAGCGTTTTTTGATTGCGTATTAATGCGTTGGCACCAATTTTCGAAGCAATTTTTTCAAAAAGACGTCAGCGACTATACGGCGGACGTCCAATAAATTCGATGTTTTGACCGCTTAACTATTTAGTTGTTTGTGCCTCTATGTGAGACCTAATTTTATCGTAGTGGAGAATGACCCTTCGTCGGCGGTTAGCTTTCCTTATTTCGCCGAAGACTTCTGACAAACAAATAGTTGTGCATCATTCATAATTGACCGTTCTAGGTTGCACTTATGGCACGGTCATGACATGTCCAGTTTTCCCGAAAAAACAGGCGACAGGTGAAATTTTTTGAGAGTTTGGCAAATTATATATGGGATTCAACGCGAAGTAATCTTTTGACGGCCAAATTTTAATGCAATATTGAATGTATGCTGGCCCCACTCTGCTCAAGGATACCTCACGATAAGTCACATGATGATTTCGCAGTATCAGTTCATGCACAGCATCAATGTTTTCGGAGCAACAACCGAATTCGGACGACTTGGACGAAATCGGTCGTTAAGCGAACTACTGTCACGATTCGACCATTGATAAACAATGGCCCTTGATGGTGGTTCATCGCCAAAAGTCGAATTAAGTTCATCAATACACTGTTGTTGAGATGAAGAAAACAAAAACAAAATAGCGACGGAATAAAAAAACGTTCTGAGTAAATATTCCGTGTAAAACGTTCATACTTTACGGTAGAGATATCAGTTACCAAATGGCAGCACTAGGGTTGCCCTATCCCGATTTATATAAGCCAACCCTCGTATTAAAACTTGAAACTAAACAGCCATATAATTTTTATTTTAAATAACTGGTTTACACCGTTAATTGATTTGATCCGACCCCGGGGCCGAGCGGCAATCATATAAGTTTTTTGTAAATAACTCGGTTTTATAACTCCGTTGACAACATTTTATATTTAAATTTTAAGCTTATCGGATGCCAGGCCGATGGTCATCGCCTGGTCAAATATATAATTTTTTCTCCGGCGATAGCCCTTTATATTCTAATTTGGAAGTGATCGGACGGAAGGCTAGAAAATAACAAAAACTCGTTAAACTTTTAGTTTGTACCGTTTATCATTTCGGTAGTTTCTGGTGACAGCACTTTCTAGTCAATATGGAAAGCGATCGCACTCCAGAGTCGAGGGTCTGTCATTTAAATTTTGTTTTCATTCAATTCAATTGTAGTTTTTGAAGTTTTCGTACATTTTTCCATCGCAAACTGTGAAAATATTGAAAAACTGTAGAATTGCTTTTCTTTAAATCATTTTAATTTTAGTTTGTTGTTATATTTAAGCATTCTTTCGTTTTCATCTTGATTTTTCCGCACTACTCAACATAAAGACGCGCGATTTTAAGCTGTGAAATAAAGCCAATTTGGCCGTTCTAAATAGAACGTGATCATTATTTTGATCTTGATTCGGTCAAGCTAACTTAAAAATGGCTCCAATTTCAATCAAATTCGGTTTGTATTGAGTTGTACTGGTTGGCAGTGAATAGGGCTTTGAAATTCCTATTAACGTGTATATGAAGTTACGAATTGTGGGTTTTAGACCATTTTGATAAAATTTAAGTATTTTTTCTTAACTAGAGGTTTTATGGAGTTATCAACACGTTAATCTCTTCAAATCCAATTGAATTTTGATTCGGTATTCCGTCAAATTCGAATCGGGCCGACCAAAATGTTCCATTTCGTCCCTTCGCAACCAAATACATAAGGAATAGTGATTTTCTGGCAACTGCCAAGCGACTACAGTTTTCGTGAGGGCCAGGAATTTAAGTTTTACATGATAAACGAATATCAATCTTTTTATAGTTCTGGAATTACAACTTAACCATAAAATTAATTTTTAATCGGTTAAGACATATCCTAGGCGAATCTGGTCAACATGTTTTTTATTAGCAACATACAAACAGCAATAATGAAAATTTTAAATTTTTCAAAATTTGTCTAAAAATTATTATTATCCAATTTTAACAAATTCGTTCAGTATACTGGGCGTTTTACATAACTGTACGAATCAAAAATCGTATAATCGGTTAACGAATAGTCTAATTCCATTTGGCATGGAGCTTGTTCGGAATATTAAAGGAATTTACATAAAAACCAAATTTTACCAAAGTCTGAGGAAAAATTGCAAGGCTTCATTTAGCCTCATATTGGCCGTATTCTAGAATTAACCAACATTAATTTACAAACTAAATTACAATATCAAAACAGAATTATATCAAACTGTTTAAGAAACAGATGAGCTCCTATTTACCAGATAATTTGTCACCCATGCTTGAACACTTCACAGAAAATCAATTGAAAATTTTAATTATTAATTTAAACTAAGTTTTATCAAAATCATTTACGAAACGGAGTTCCATTTCGTACGGACAAAATCCATTACAAAACTGCACAAAAAATGAGAATCGCAATACCAATCCCACCAGTAAGGTAAATATCTCGTTTGTCCTTCATTTCTAAAATGACGGTATGGATTGCATGTTGTCTTTATATGGAATATAAATAAACAGGCGTCGCATCGTATGGATGGGTTACTGCCGGGCCGATTCAATCAATCAATTTTGTTTAGGAAGCCGAAGAGAGTTATTGTAGAATTATATTTCAGGAAATTCCCAGATGCACGTGGAATAGTAATATTTTTTTTGTCAGGTTGCTGATTTAGAGAAGCAATTGTTGAAGACCAATTGAGCTATTAAGCCTTTATCCTTCCTCTAGTAGATTAGAAGTAGATTAGAATTGTGTTGTACCGTACGATCGCTAAGTGTCTGAAACCGGATCGTTCCGTCCCAAAAAAATATACGTTTCCTATTCTTCCTATTGTTATGTGTAAGCAGGCTGTAGGATGAGGCTCGGCGTTATCCGGGGCACTTGTCCATTACTCGGTTCTACAGTTCAATCAATCAATTAATTCTTACTGCAAATGATCTTGTAGTTCAAAATGGGATGGATTTTTAGATTTAAAAATTTCATAATAAATAACCAAATAAAAGAAATACAGATTAAAGGTTGGCCATATTACAGAACTTCACAAAATTTCAAACATTTTAATACTATCATACAAAGCGTATTTTATAAAAACTGTTTAGTTTATTTCTATTTAGCATATCCCAATACCATAAATCCCTAAAATACAAACTGAATTAGATATTTTAAACTAATAGTTGAATATTGACCATCTTTTTCAACTATTAGTTTAAAATATTATTGTTTTTGTTTTTATTGGTTTTAAAATTATATATGTTAAAATTAAATGGTGTAGTTTAAGAGGTTTTAATATATTCATGTGTAGTAATTAAGATGTAGTTATAATTTTATTATACAATTTTTGTTTCTCTCAATTTTAACTGTAAAATAATTTGATTTTAAATTGATTTTAATTTTGTAAATAGATTTCAAATATTTTTTTGTGGCTTAGAATCAGGGGACCAGTCACGTGATCTATTTGATCCAATGGTTCTCTTATCTTACCTTCTTAATCTTGTTAGTTTTAATAATGTTTTACACACAATGTATTTTATTTATAATGATTAAGCTGGTAATGAAATAAAAAAAAAAAAAAAAAAAAAATTTGAACAAAATTGTCTACGAATAGCCGAGTTCCATGTAGAATGGCCTGTATTGTCCATATTCCAGAATTTAACAAAAACTCCCAATACCAACATCAAAACCGATTTTTTGCATGGCTTTTGTTGGCAATACTCCCATGCTTTACAAACAGAATTTAAACAAAATTGCTGAAAAAATGGCACCGAGTTCCATTAGGAATAATTCAAATTATATTGGCCATACTTCAAAACTAAAAAAATAAAAGTCGGGCTGACGGTCGTATACTGGAACATTCGGTATTTATCAATTAAGAATCATCATACCAAACAAAAAAAACAGCCTATAACGGTCCATATTGGTCTGATTTTAGAACTTCACTGAACAATCGTTTTAACATCTCAACAAATATCAACCTGAATGTGTTAATTTGCTTTTTAAATAAACATTTAGATAAATTAAACATTTAGATAAAATAACCGGAAATGGAGCATTGTATGCATAATTCGTCAGATATGTTGAAAAGTAAATAAAATCGCTAAACCTAACTGGTTTACAAAGCACATACATGTCTAGGTTCCACGACAATTTACTGAAAAACAATTCAGCGAAAACCTCAATTCACCGGAAAAACAATTAAATAAAAACGACTATTCATCGACAACGACAATTCTCGAAAAACGATAATTAACCGAAACTATACTTCAAACGCTTCGTAACCACTGAAACGGTTTGTGTTAATTTATTGAAATAAAAAACCCCGAAAAATATACTGGGAAAAAAACCGGAAACTTTGAAATTCTGAAATTTCAAAGGGTTTGCATTGCTTGATTTTAGCTATTCGAGTGAGAACATCATTGAGTGTAATCCGAAAATCTCTGTGCGATCCGTAGGGGTTCAAATTTCAAAAATTTAAGAATTTTCATATTACTCTTAATGATGTTTTCTGTCGAATAATAAAAATCTCAGAGATTTCCGGGCATGTGGATAAATCTCTGTGCGATCCGTAGGGGCCGAGATAAATAATTCCAAATCTTACAGAACTTTCGGATTACACTCAATGATGTTCTCTCTCGAATAACTAAAATCTCAGAGATTTCCGAGCATGTGGATAAATAAGATTTGCTTCTTACATCAACTATTAGTTTACAACCACTTCGATCATCTGTGTATAGATCATCTGTGTGTAGAAATATTTGTGTTTATTAAAAATTTTGAAATATTATTTTGAAAGTACAATTTCTTGTTGTTTTTTTAATTCTAAGTACTTATAAGGCACAGTGTATATTTTGTTATTTTGGCATAAACTTCACTCCGATGTAAAAGTTAAATTTAGTTTTTTAAATTGCAATTCGCTTCAACTAAAAATGAATTCGTGTGGAATTGTAGGAGCTAGCTTCTAACGGGGTGCTCTCACGGGTACACGGGAGGTTGTGGTCCCCCCATTCCCCTCGCCCCTGTTTAACCACTCGATAGGACTTTTATTTAAATTGAGGAGTTGTAGGAGCGGAGATCTATAAACAGAACGGGCATTAAAGGGACATTAAATCACTAATTGGAAGAGTACAGTTAATTTAATTAAAATTTTATTAAAAAACAATGTGTAACGGAATTTAAGGATTTAACATTTCTAGAATTTTCTTTTCAATATTTTTGTTCAGGATTTTTGGTTTTCTTCGTTGCCTCGCAAACTTTTTGCTTGCAGTATGATCAAATTATTTAAACGAATATTTTGTAATACAAAAATTATTTACTCTGCTTCAATTTGTTATTACAAATAGTTAAATTCCGGCTTTTAACGGAACAATTGGAAGGTTGTATAAAGGAATAATAGTTTTCGGTGAATTATGATTTTCAATGAATTGTTTTTCGTTTTCATAGAATTGTCGTACTTGGTGAATTGTCGTTTTCGGTGAGTTGTCGTTTTTGATGAATTATCGTTTTTGGAGAATTGTCGCTTTCGGCTAAGTTTTGTAAGACAATTTATCTAAAGCGACAATTCACCACTTTCGAGTGTGTAGTCCTAATTTCTTAAAATTTCGTTTCCCTGGGACTAAAAGTTCCAAATGCAGCTCTGGAAATCGTCAAATTTTATTGAAAATGCGTTATTTCACACGCGATCGCGTTAGAATGGAACTTGGTTGAAGTAGGGTTTGTATTCTATAGAATGGAAATGGAATCAACAAATGTGTTTTTAGAAAAGTTCTGAAATACGGCCAACTGGAACATGGATGAAACTGGATGTATATTTGCCATAGGATAGACAAATTGAGAATGTATGATGCATATGTGATTCTAAAATAATTGTTGGTATAGTATGGAACATATTGAGCCTATACTGAGTCGAAACTATGCCGTGTCTTAATCGATCATGACGTAATTCGGTGTTTAGGATTGGAAAGGTTTTCTAAAATAATTTATGGAGGAATTCTAGAATATGGTAAACTGAGTCAAAAAGAGTCAATTTATTACCGATGATATTCTTTGGAACGGAAATGGAATTTTACAACAAATCGGTAAAATACGTTTTATTCGTAGATGTGGAGTTCAACAGGAACTGAAAACAGGCCTACCAGATCTAAAAATTTTCTGATGGTTACTCTCACTCTTTCCAAAGAACGTATATTGCAGACGGTGATTGATTGAATTCGCAAATTACAGCACCCGGAGATCTAATTTGATTTCTAATCCGCAGCGGTGAAGTCTCTCAGGAACAAATAACATAATTAACTTGGAGGCCTATCCATAATTAAGAAAACTAATGATTATTTACGGTTTTGCGTTTCATTAAATGGAAACAAGGATGCACATATAGCGGCAATAGCATTATCTATATGCCTATATTTCTCGATATGACTTTTACCAAAGTCGAAACACTCATTACCCCGCCATATAAAATTCTGAATTATTGAAATGAATAACTCTATTACATTCACCGACATAGTCAAAGATTTGTAATACCAATATCAACTCAATCATAAAATATTAAAACAGTTTTCGAGCAAAACTCTAAATAAATAACGACAAGAGGAGGTTTTAGGTCATCAAACATTTGGCAACATCCCAGCAGAAAAGTCATAGACATCAAACTAATGACTCATCAGCGAAAGCTAAGCATGGCAAGTATATAGATATTTATTAGCTAGTGGGACCAATTTTCTTTCGTGACAAGTCTGAGATGAATCATTTATGACATAACTGAGATAAGTCACTTGTGAAAAGTATATGCGCATGTGCAATAAAAACATTTTTATTTAAATAAAGACTAACCTTTCAGGACCATCATCTTTCTGGAATCAAAATATCTGAACTCTGAAATTTTACAGAATATAAATAAATAAATAAATTTTGGTAGAATACAAGGGCCCAGGTATTGAATTTGTATTTTTCTATGATAGCAACATCATCAGTAGTATCATAGAAATGGCAAAAGCGACACAAAATATAGGAGTCCTCTTAGTCTAATGTACAAAATTGTGTTAATGAATAAGTTTTGTTTTATTTGTTCATTTTTACCTGTACCAAATAGAAATTTACTTTATATTCATTCGTCTTGTAGGTCTGCCCATGCTGTCACTTACCTGAAAAGAAAAAATAACAATTTTAGATGTAAAATACTAAACTTAATTTTTTTAACTAATTATAATTTCAACAATACAAACAAAAGCTTTTAAAAGCTATGTTTTAGTACCAGTAAAAATTATTTGTGGTGAAAGCTAAATATTATCTGTTTGATTTTAATCTTTGCAGTCCATTTTAGTTTACGCAAAACCAAAATCGAGGAAATCCAACTACCACCTGTGCATTGCATATAGCTTCGTACCAGCCTGTAGCACTCCAGCATGGAAGATGGATGTTATCGCGCAAATGACTCATTATTGTTTTATTAGTTAATGAAGTATCGCTGGTGAATAGAAGGTAGGTTCTAACACAGTTTCGTGTGGCACTCTAGTTGCGAACTAGTTGTGTGTATATACTAATTGCTGTTTAACATGAAAGTGTTTTTCTGTAATGCATAATTTAAAAAGGTGACAGAATTTAGTAGACTTTGTACAGACAGCATAGGGCCCAGTCAAGGAAATTGCTGAGCAGTTGTGGAGCGTCTATCTCGAAATCCATAATGGTTTAAAGCGATGATTTCTTTACTTAAAATTTGCAGTTTTACTAGTTGGGAGTCTTCCAAATAATTTTGACATAATAGGAATAGTAGAGATATTGGCCTATGACTCCTACGATATGTTACTCCGTTGTGTGGTTCCTGCCTAGGCTATCATAATCATTTATATACATTTCCATATTTTTGGTATATATTTAATTCTGAAGGTTTCGTTTGTTAGCTTAGTCAATTTGTAATGTCGATTTTTGGAACCTATTTAAGCAGTTTTTCTGCTATCAAGACAAAGCATCGCACTTTTCTTGTATTTATTTCTTTGGTCACTTCATGGTGTATAGATCAGAAGTCATGGTGATTTCTTGATCTACACTTTCTTATTTTTATATTTGTATGCACGTAAGCTGAATTTGATTATACGTATACGAAGAAATATTATATTTTTTACCATACATAAAAATATAATCGCCACGACTGAATTGTGGTATTAGGAAAAGAAGTGGAAAATTTATTATTAGCATTAGATAACTTTTGATAGAAAACTCAATAACCGACTTCATGGACTACCTAGACCTGAATCACGATCTAGGAACGGCCGATAATAACCATCCATTTGTGATTAAAATGACGCCATGAGCCTTACCGCCCATCTCGACGGCGTTCGTTGCTGGTTCGCTTGTACATTTTTTGTTCACCACAAAAATCGCAAAGCAAAAATTTGATCGCTTCAGGCGAAAATTTAAACAATTTGGTTATTGGTAGAAAATAACAATATATCATTTCCGTTAACAAGTGATGTTTTCAACGCGTAGTGCTCGGCGCTCGAAGTGGATGGAATTATCAAATGGAATTCAAACGCAACCGTGTTATTGCTTTGTACCTATTACCATTACTCGTTACAATGATACTGATAGCAACATCTCCAGAAATGGTTCGAAATGTGAAGGCCAGAATTCAACGTAATCGACGACAAAGCGCAATTTTGTTGCACAGCAGATTACGAGTATACGAATACCTTTTTTTACAAAAAAAGCGTTTGAACCAATTTTTGTAGCACTTATTCCACTCAGATTATGGTACCTCCAAAACATGCATTTGGAACGCGTCAACCGCTTCTTCAGGTGACGAAAAACGTTGACATTGCAATTTATTTTTGATTTGCGGATATAGAAAGGCCGTACCTATACGGCAAATGACCTATAGCTGTATTACCGGGTTTTATTTTATAAAACGATTAACACTCACTATATTTTATTATTATAAATTATTTATTTATTATTCATTAAAACTGAATCTTTTTTCGTTTCCTTTTCTCGTGTAATTGCTTGAAATCTCGATGTTTGTTGATAATCGATAAATATCGAGACTCACGAATGTAGATGGCGAAATAAATATAAATGAGTATAAATATTTTGTGGCACGAAGTGAAAATAATTTTTAAACCGCTACATCACTCCCCTCGTGGATCGAAAACCAAACAAAGAATTTGCGCAATTTGCGGGTTACTGGATACGGCCCAGAATAAGGTGTTGTTATCAAAGGGCATCTGACTCTAACCACATATACGAATACGTGTGCACAGGTTTCCAGATTTTTGGAAATATACGTTGCCTGTTCGGTTGGATGTCTAGTGTCCGTATGAACTAATGCTCTCATGGTAGTACGAAGGTGCTTCACGAAATCCGAAGTCTCTATGTTTGGGTTAGAATTTTGACGGTTGATGAAGAATTCACCGGGAACCTTTATCTTTGTATCATCTACTAGCTCTGCTGGTGTGCAGTCTAGGTCTTCCTTAACGGAGTTTCAAATACTCAATAGGATCGTTTGAAGTTCTGAACTCTCTTCAGTTGTCCGAATGCGATGAAAACGTTGATTCAAATTGGGTTCCTTGATCTGTCGTGATGAGGAGTGGGATACCATATCTACAGATCTACTCATCCTAGAAGATCTTGCTTGCAGTTTTTGCGGTCATTTCTCGGATTGGATAAGCTTCTGACTAACGGGTAAATCTGTCGACTATACCGTCGGGACTATCGGGATACAAGATTTAGTCCAATTACTTATATCAGTATTATTCTATCTTGGCCATAATTATTTTGAAGTAATATAAGTTTTCGCGTAGCACGGATGTCGAGAAGTGATAAACCACGTAGACAATCGAAGATTGTCCGTCGCATGTTGAGAGGGACGAAGGGTCGATTTTTACCTGCAGAAGGCTCACACAAAATTGGCTGCTTGTCTACGTTCTAACTATGGGGGACTACGTTCTACTTCGATGCAACAGCTGTTGTAAGTTGTTGATGGTCGACAAATATAGAAAAATTTCGGCCTTCGACGAAATGGCGCAAGTGTTTGATTGCTAAATACACAGCAAGAAGTCTCTATCGAAAGTTGAGTATTTAATTTCCGCAGGAGAGAGCTTCTTTGAAAAGAACGCTAATGGTTGCCAACATCCTTTATTGCGTTGTTGTAAGACAGCTCCAACTGCTACATTCGAGGCGTCGGTAGTTATGTTGATAACTGCGCATCGTTCAACGGGTGTACCAAAAGAGTGACAGTATGGGAAGAGAACGCTTGATCATTTCGAAAGCTTCGGTGCAATCTTCGGGTCAAGGAAAGTTTCTTCTGTTTTTGGCTTTCTATAATAAGATCACCAAATGCCTGTGAATAAGCGATAACAGTTCATCTAACCATGGTATAAAGCGGTGGTAATAGTTCACCATACCAACGAACTGCTGTATTTGGCAGATTGATGTTGACTATGTAAAATTTGAAATGACATCAACTCTGTCTTTCGACGGGAGGATGCCATCTTTCGAAATTATGTGGCTCAAGTAGTCGAATGACGCTGAAAATACATTTCGAAGCTTTGATATTAAACCCGTATATGGGTACTGACGAAATGATCCCCTCGGAGTGGCTCGCAACGAGTATATCATCGATATAAGAGTAGACGAAGTTCAGCCCTTTTGAAACTTCGTTAAGGAATCGCTAGAATGTCTGGACTGGGTTACGAAGGCCCTATGGCACTTGGGTGAACTCAAAAAGCCCAAAAGGACTAGTTATCGCTGTTTTGTGAATATCCTCGAGAGCCATAGGAATTTGATGATATGTCCTAACCAAATCTATTTTCGTGCAAATAATGGCACCGGCGAGTTTCAATGAGAAACTTTGTATGTGGGGGATAGGATATCTATCTGGGACAGTGACACTGTTTAATTGTCGATAGTCTCCACAAAGGCACCAGTGCTTGTTTCTCTTTTGCACCATATGTAATGAGGGGTGGCAGATTCCGATGTCTGTAATAAATTGAAATTCTGTTTTTGCAGCTTTTAGGTTCGTTGCGTCGAGTTGTCGCGATTTAGCACAAGATAACCTACCTTGCATAACGACGTAGTGAACTACGTTATGTTTCACTGAGAGATTGTAATTCGGAGCCTCAGTGAGCAGTATGTCTACGTTCACAGAGAGTGTAGTAAATGAATCAAGGAGTCTTCTGTTCTTCAAATCGACCTCGTGACTATATTTGGATAGAAGGTCATTAACTATAATAGGAATGTCTACTTCCGCGACGATGAAGGGATGTGTGAACGAACGCCTGAGATGACGATCTCGACCTTTACCTGTGTCGGTAATTGAAGGTAATTGATGACTTGACCGCTGGAATATTCAGTTGTTTGTGCCGATGTGTGCGAAAGCTCCGCTTGTCGTATTGCAGGATGATCTTTCGTCGGCTTTTGGTTTTCCTTATATCGCCGAAGATTTCTTGCAAACAAATGGTTAAGTACCATTCAGAATTGACCGTTCTACCTTGAACCAATGGTACGGTAGCAACGTGTTTTTGCGACAAACCCGGCGACCATTTGCTCCTACAACTTTTGCTATATTTGGTTCATATTGAAGCACCCATACCGTCGACTACTGTTTGAATTCGGGCTCATACGCATAGGTCCAAGATTCGTCATCTGTCACGATCTTATTGGCATGTTTTGATTGAATTCTGTAAACCATTGATAAACACTGATTCTTGATGCTGCATCCAAAAGTCGAATTAAATTCATCAATGTACTGTTGTTGAGTTAATCCACGTCGAAAATAGTAAAAAATAATCGCTCTAAAGTGTTCACAATTTAGTTCCATTTTTTCACTGAAAAAACGGCAGCGCTTGGGTTGCCCAATCCCATATAAATTCGAATGCAATGAACACAATGAGTGAGTAATTCAAAAGATACGGTTAAGGAAAATATTAATTGGTGTACAGTGGAAATAGTGGTGTAATTTAAAATTGGAAATGAATAATGTGGACATTTTTTATTGTTCTGGTTTTTGTGAAATTTTGGAAGTATTTCGTTGCATAAGTATTACGAAAGTGGTGGAAGTGTGTGTGAAATTATTACTTCGGTATTTTCGCGAATATTCCAAAAGCAATATAAACTACAAGAATTGGTGTATTAAAGTGATACGGGCCGAATTTTACAGGGCAAATTCGTAACAATATAAAATATGCACTATACGAATTATAGTACATTAGTGAACAAAAATACTCCATTTCTCCCCAAACCGAGGAATATAAACAATCAAACACATTTTAAGTCCTTAATTAAGACATTAAGCTTATCGCCAAACACTATACACCACGACGACTTTATTTACATTTTACACTCTCGTTGTTTTAGTACACATATTTTCCTTAGAAGAAAATTAAAACCGTAATGAAGAGAAACAACACGGTGGCAACAAAAAAAGTGTAAACTAGCACCACATACACAAAAGGACGAGATTTTTAATAAAATTACATTCCACTAACCTTTTTCTGTTGTTCGGTGGTCTTGTATTATATATACAGAGCAGCATAATTCGTATTTAGTTTTTTCTTTTGTTTTCTTAATTTTCTATTTTCTTTTTAAATATTTTTTCTGAAAGGAAAACAAAAAATGGGATATGAAGATAAAAAACCTAAGTTAATCTCTAAATAAACTTATACACAATACAGTGTTTACACTCAGTATTTTTCCTTAATTTTTTTTTTTGCACAGTAGTTGTTGTATTCATTTTCATTTTGGCTTTTCTCTTTATATACAGCATGTAGCTATAACAGTATATAGTATATGCCCGTGATCCTTTCTTTTTGTTTTAATTATTTTAATAAATAACAGCCATAAATACCAAAAAAATAATAATAAAATTTATATTATCATTCCATTTGTGTTGTTGTTGGTGTTTTATACTCATAATATACAATTTTTTTGAGCTTTAAGTTGCGTTCGAACGTCTTTAAGACGAATAAAATAAAGGAGCGGAAAAGGAATAAAAAAATATATATTACAATACACAACAAAAATAAATTTAATATTAGCAATACACAATCATTCTGTAGCCCTTTTTTGCCTTTCGGTTTTGTACTCCGCTCACTATCCTCGTATATATAGACTTTTATTAAAAGCTTTTGGTAAATCTGTTGGTTTTCTGTTTTTCTTTCACAACCTAATGAATAGAATTTGTAATAAAATATGTACGGGCAAAATACGAAAATAAAGGGAAAGCCAAAATAGTCTATAATATTTTGTATACGTATGTACCTAATCTTGAATAAAGCAAATATCTATATACTACGTTTGTGATATTATTGTGATAAGCAAAAGTAAAAACCATTTCCTATACCAAACAGCAATTCGAATAAAACCTAATAAAATACTATTTCACCAATTAAGTTGATTCACAAAAAATTTCAGTACGTATACAATATACAGGGGATCCCTTATATATGTACCCACTACTGTGAAAAGCTAAACAGCAACAGCAACAAAAATAATAACAACAACGAAAAAGGAAAAATACTCCAAAAACGGAAAATACCACAACGAAATAATTAATTGAAATCAAACAAAAGGAAAAAACACGAACATGGCAAATGGATATAATCTGGTTATGTTATATACCATCTGACTTTGATCTGGTTATTTCGTTAGCTTTTAGTTTCGATTAAATTTTAATTTTTAAAATTGGAATTTTGTGTGTTTGTGTCTAATCCTTTTTTTATGGATATTTGGTTTTCACTCTTTCCACAAACTAAATCTATCTATTTCAATGAAGTTTTGCAACAGAAGTAACACCAAGTTTCTATCTGATATAAGATCATGAAAAAATTCAATCGTCTCAATGATCACACTTACTGTTCTATATTTGGAGAACACCCGTGGCATCAGTCACCTCTACAGTGTAAAAACGGATGTGATTTCTATCGAGGTGAGGTTACCAAGGCGTAGGAAGTTTGGTTTCGAACTACTGAAACGTTGAATTCTTTAAATTAAAAAATACTCATCAGACTGCAGTGACCTGATGGCTTCAGAGCCCTAGTCAAACATTTCGACGAAGTTGGTAAAAAATATTACACATACCAGCTAAAAAGTCAAAAAGGGCTCACTGTTGTGCTAAAATGAATTGAAAGCTGCGTAGATGCTAGCGACATACAAGCTGAACTTGCTGCGGAAGGTTTCCATGTCAAATCTATTGGTAATATAGTAAACCGTGAGAAGGTACCCCAACCAATGTTCCGTTTGGAACTAGAGCCAGTGGAAGAAAAGTCAAAACGAGTTCACAAGATTTACAACCTAAAATATTTGCTACATCGCAAAATAGTAATTGAAGAACCTAGGAAGAGGTTCCAGTTCAATGCATAAAGTGCCAAGAATACGGACACACAAAAACATACTGCACCTTAAATGATGTTTGTGTTATTTGTGGTGAACTTCTCGACTCCAAACAGTGTGACAAATCTCGCAATGACCCATCTGTGAAACGTTGCAGTAACTGCGGTGAAAATCATACTGCGAATTACAGGGGATGTGCAGTGTATCTGGACTTAAAACGGAAAATAAACCTTAAAATGAGAGCTGAGCAACGAATGCTCAATATGCAATTTAATCAGAGGGGCATGTTACCAAAAAATACAATAGCAAACACACAAAATGATAACTTGAAGGCGTTTGACAGCAGTTTTGCACAGCCAGGTGTTTCTTATGAAAACATCCTAAAAGGTAACAAACCGAAACCCAAAGTTCGTTTTTATGAAGAGGACCTAAATATTCATACCACGCTAAATAAATTAACCGAGACCATCCAAAGTTTCATGACGATGATGGAAAGGCAAATGAGCATGATGATGCAAAATATGAATACGCTTATGCAAATAATAGTTAAAAATCAAAAATGACAGTACTAAAAATAGCTATTTGGAATGCGAATGGGCTTCCGCAACATAAAGCTGAGGTACACACCTTTCTTATGGAACAAAATATAGACATCATGTTAATATCTGAAACACACTTCACCAAACCCAATTTTTTTAATATTACCGGCTATTCCGTTTATGACACCAAACATCCGGATGGAAAAGCACACGGCGGCACCGCAGTCTTGATAAAAAGAAGGTTAAAGCACTACGAGCTCCAGAAATATGCTAAAGATCACATCCAAGCTACAACTGTTTGTTTGGACGAGTGGTCTGGGAAATTTGTAATATCGGCTGTTTACTGTCCACCGAAACATGCAATTAAAAAACAGCAATTTATCGACTACTTTAATCAGTTGGGAATCAAATTTCTAGCAGGAGGTGATTACAACGCTAAACATGTGCAGTGGGGTTCGAAGCAATAAACGAGAAAAACATAGATTATTTATCATCTGGACATCCCACTTATTGGCCTACCGATAGAAAGAAAATTCCTGATTTAATAGATTTCTGTGTAATACGAGGAACAGCACGCACCAATGCTCAAGTCGTTGACTGTCATGATTTATCATCAGATCACTCACCAATAATTGTAACACTAAGTACGCAAACATTAAAAACTGAACCACCCCAACGTTTAACAAACAAACTAACGAAATGGGTTCTGTATAGAAACATAGTAGACGTAAATTGTCATCTGGATGTCCCACTGCAAACACCAGAAGATATCGATGCCGCGATAGAAAACTTAAGACAAATAATGGAAATGGCTGCAAAAAAAGCTACTCCGGAGTAGAAAAATTCGGAAAAAAATAGTAAGCTTTCAAGTAACATTCAAAAGTTATTGGCAGATAAGCGGGCGACTCGGCGGCTATGGCAGCTGCACCAATCTCCTTTTCATAAATGGAAATTAAATAGAGCTATTAAAGCTCTAAGCGAAGCAATACGGGAAGAACACAATCTTGGAATGCAGAATTGCCTAAGTGAGCTCACAGCAACAGGGAAAACATATTACTCACTGTGGAAGGCAGCAAGAAATTTAAAAAGGCCAGAGCTATCGAACCCACCGGTAAGGAAACCAGATGGTCATTGGGCCAGAAGTGATTTAGAAAAGGCTATCGCTTTCTCTAACCATCTACAAAAAGTGTTCACTTCAAGTGACAAAAATAATGACTGCGTACTACCACAGTTTACGAGGGACGAGTCGAACCCAAATCCAGTAAAATTTAAATGGAAATGCGTCAAAACGGTTATCAAAAACAGGATAAATCCTAAGAAAGCTCCAGCCCATGATCTAATAACTGGAAAAATGATCAAAGAATTACCCGATAGATGCATAATGCGATTATGAAATGTGGATACTTTCCCCAAAAATGGAAAATATCTCAAATTATCATGATTCCTAAGCCAGGTAAAGACGAAACCCAAATCTCGTCGTACAGGCCAATAAGTCTACTTCCGATAATTTCAAAGCTCTTTGAAAAGATGCTACTAGAAGAACTAATACCTATATTAACTGTAGGGCGCCTTATACCAGATCACCAATTTGGATTTAGAGAGCAGCACGGCACAATAGAACAGGTGCACAGAATTGTAAACACAATTAAGCTCTCCTTAGAAGAAAAAAATATTGCTCGGCAGTTTTCTTGGATATTGCGCAAGCTTTCGACAAAGTATGGCATGAAGGATTAAATTACAAAATTAAAACTTTTCTGCCTAGACAATTTCATGCAATTCTTGAAAACTACTTAGCCCAAAGGATGTTCCAGGTGAAACAAAGTACGGCCGCTACTGATTTAACCGAGATAAAGACAGGAGTACCGCAAGGTAGTGTATTGGGACCTGTGCTATACTTGTTGTTCACAGCTGACTTACCAATAACTGAAAACATAATCACTTCAACTTTTGCTGATGACACAGCCATATTGTTTTCACACAAAAATCCTCAAACAGCATCGAGAGAATTACAAGAACATCTGCGCAAAATAGAAGATTGGTTATAAAAACGGATAAGGACGAATGAATGTAAATCAACACATGTAACATTCACCCTGAATAAACGCACATGTCCGACAGTAAAATTAAACAATATCACAATTCCTCACAAACAAACGTCAAATATCTCGGTCTTCATCTCGATAGAAGATTGACATGGAAAAAGCACATTGAAACAAAACGTAATCAACTAAAAATAAAATTTTCTAAAATGTACTGGTTGATCGGAAGCGATTATAATCCCCATATGGACATATGGTATCCAACTATGAGGTTCAACTAGTGCTCAATTATAGATATTGTAATGTGCAGCTATACCATCTACTGATGGTATACTGTAATTGTGTGAAGTATTAATAGTAAGTTAAAGTACATTAAATCCACTGGACAATTATTACTTTCTTAAAAAAACTTGTCAACCACATAACAAATTTCATTAGATAGGCCACACCGATACCAATCACCACAAATATTTTCGTAATTTCTATCTGATCCATTTGCGAGTGATTTCATGTAATCATATGGGGTACATAAATATTCCGAAAATATTTGTCATGATTGGTAACGGTCTGGCCTACCTAGTGAAATAAATTCTTGGGTTGACAAATTAAAGGTTGATCAACCCGAGAACCATAAATACACCTGAGCGAATCGCGCTCCTTGGCATCCAAAGGGTTAAATTTTCTTTTTTAGTTTTCCATAATTAAATAACATCTTTTACTTTACATAATGTAAACAATAAGTGTAATTTACATGTTATTTATTTGTAAAAAACCGCGTAAATTAGACCGCGTAATTTACCGCGTATAGCAATTTCTCACTAATGGATGAGACATTTACCATAAACATTGACTGCTTCTGAAAGAGAGCAATTTGCTAATATAACTGTTTTGTGTCATGTGAATACGGACACTTTAAAAGTTAACAACAAAGTTTTAAATCGCCTGAAAGGAGAATAAAAAGTTTATCACATTGTTGATTCTATTATCACTGATGACGGAAAATTATGGTTGAACTTTCCAACAGAATTCTTAAATTTAATTAAACCAACAGGCATATGCCTGTTAATGCTTTAAAACTTAAAGCCAGTCACAAAATTTATGGTGAATATAATTTTCACCAAAGTTCTGGCAGAGGATCAGCAGAACAGTGCATTGCTTTCTGTACTAGCCTTAAACTGTTTTCTCCCATGGACAAATATGTGTTGATTCTTCTAGAGTTACATCCAAGACAGACATAAAGGTAAAAGTAATTGCCACCAAGGAACAGGTAAACTTCATTAAAGGAAGTCCTTTTGTCTGTACCAGAAACGTCGTTTACAACGAAGTCCGTTTTAAACAAATTTATAATTTGGGGAAGATCCATGAAATCGGATCGTGAATTTTTTTCGCGTAAAAGGGAAATTTTAAACTTGCCGGTATGGGCAAAGTCTCTAACAAGGCTATCGATCACAAGTAAATAATTTTCCGCAAAATTTAAATTAACTCAATAGTTCATGCAACTACTATCTTAAAAATTGTTTCTAGCCGTCCATTTGAAAGGGTAATTTTTAAAGTCTTAAGTTAAAATTTTTGTAATAGGAGTTGTCAAAATGATATACCAGGTCTAGCAATTTGGTATACAAAATTTCCAAAAAATGGGTAAATTGACGATGATGTGAGATTAATATGCAATGCAATTATAATAAAAGCCCTAGCATCGAGCCGCTTTGAAATGTTAGATTCCTCACGTCTTCGATCAGAAATATTGCATCATAATACAACTTCCCCATTTAAATAAATGGAAAAATTTTTTCAGATGGTATTTTCCAATTTTCACCACATTCTTTGGTAAAGAGCGGAAAATGCTAACAGGTCTCTGGCAGTCTATTAAGTTTCGTTCTTTCCGATTATGGAAGTTATATCAAAGAAATACTTTCCTATATTGGATTTAAAGATCAAATCATGCAACTCAATATTTGTTCAAAATGTTATGGTGGTTGGCCTTTACTTATTAGTTGCTTTATTCACCGCAAATTAATCAATTAACTTGCAAAGATTGTCTGAGTATTATGATGAATTTGTAGAATTATAACGAAATTAATTCAGATCGATTGGCTTACCGCCGTTAAATTCAAATATACGAATAATCCACCAAGTATATCTATGATCCCCCAAAATAACAAAATGAAAAATAATAAAATTCTGGCAGTTCATTAATTTTAAATGCCTTAAAAAATTATTTGCCAATAAAAGCGCTTGGAAAATCCGATAACTTTACAAAAACAACGAGAAACAAATCATTTATTACACCTTCTTAACAAATAAATGTTCATCATATTTAATCCAATAAAATTAATCAAAATCAAATAATAACTTTGTAATTTGTCTGTTTTTATATCAAATATATACACACACACATAAAATCTTCTTCTACTTCTTCTTCTTTACCATGTTCCTTTACATATATTTATCCTCTTATGTTATATTGTACATAAGTAGAAAGCGAAATATAAAATCAAATATAGAAAAAGCTCCACTCTCATCGTACGTACACAAAAAAGCTCGTCTGTGTAACAGCAGCAACAACTACTCCTGTACAATCATTTACTACACGAGTATAACAAACAGCAGATATTTTATTATTCCAAAAAATGATTAATGATTTGATTTGGTTTAATATAAATCAACAGGTTTTAGAGAGTCGAGGAATAATAAATGAATTAATAGCTTTTAATATTACAATTTACAATGTACAAAATGTATTAAGTAACAAAAAATGCTTTTTTGTGCTTTTTTGTAAATTTGCGCGAGAAACAGAGCATTGTGGTTTTGTCAATTTTTTTTAATTTTCAATTTTATTTTGTGCTCTGGTAGGGAAAACAGACTGGTGAATTTCCCGCAATATTTTGTTGTGCATAGTGGAAGTGTTAATGAACATATAACGTTACAGGTTTAATTTTTTTTTTTTTTTGTAAATATTAATTTTAATTTACTTTTAATTGCCTGAATATTAATGACTTCCGTGTTAGCGAGAATTTATTGGATTTTAGTCGAAATTATTTTTAGGTTTCAAATGAATCTGGATAATTGCCCGGTGCTTATTACACAAAAAATAATTTAATTGAACATAAGTATGAGTCTGGTATGAAATTTAAATTACTGTTCTCTTAACTAAATAAAATTAATAACTCGAAGAAAAGTCTTGCTGCAACCTATGAGACACTAGAAATTGTAGGTCAATAGTTTTTTGTCTAGAAAAGTGGTTGAAAATCCGCGAGCCGCAAGTTGTTATACTTATTTTAGTGTCCAGAATGTCCTAATCGAATTTCAAACGAATGATAAATAGGTCATCGAAAAAAAGTAGAGTGGGTCATTTGTTAGTCCTTTTTTCAATTATATGTATGAAAACCAATATCGTTCATATGCCCATCACGGCTTCGTCTATATAGGCCTGGATCCGAACATCAAATATGTCGATGACTTTTTCCGCGGATCAATAAACTCAACTTCAGCTCGAATGTTGTTTTTAACTTAATTGTTTGTGGATGATTAGCATACACCTTACCTTTCAAATAACCCTACAAAAAATAATCAAGTGGTGTTAAATCAAAGGTTGGTCGTTAACACGCAATTCATTTAATTTGGGCTACAAAAAACCAATTAGCATGTTGCGAAAACGTTCCTAATTCACTGTAAGGGCACTTTCCTGTTCGTTTTCGAAGAAAAATGGCCTTGAAGGATGAACTTCTACTTCGTTAGTAACATGAGCATTCTCCGCTCCCCAAATTCGACAATTTTGCTTCTTGACGAACCCACTAAAACGAAAATGAGCTGCACCGCTCAAGATGATTTTTGATGAAAAACCTTCATTTCGTTCAAGCAAAATGCGTCGTAATGTGATTCGTCAAATGTTTAGTTTTTGTGGACGATGATGCCTAGTTGATGTGCTTGGTTCATTACGAACACTTTCATTCACAGCAACGACCTTCCACTGAAATTGTTTCTCCAAAACGATCAATAATTTTGCCAATTGCACGTTCTGTAGGACGTCCATGTCGACCAAAACTCTCACGTAGTTTACGAAATGTTGTTGTTTTGAACGACAATTTTCATAATAAAGGAGTTAGCGACACCATGAACATAAATGGCATATTTTTACTTTTCATATGTCAAGTTTTTTTTAGAACAGATAGCATTAAGTACTAAAATTCATCGATTGAAAAAAGGACCAACAGATGACTCACCCTGGCAGCTATAAACAAATGTTTTTTAAGTGATAATTCAAAAAACTGAAAAACAGCGGAACTAATTACCTGTAAAGGACATGCAAATCCTTCCACATGCGATTAAAACAGTATAGCCTAATACATTGTGAATGCTTGACTGCGATCAAACAATTAAATCGGGATGAACGAAGCAAAACTTTATATCAGTAGAATTTAATAATTTTAACGCAAATCTCGCAAATTGAAAGTTCTTTACTAAATCTGAAATATGATAAAATTGAGTGACATTAATGAAAAGCAAATGTCATTTTAATTACTTGTTGTTCCATGTTTTTCTAAACGAACACTGGTTCGCGTTTAAAACTTAATTTTCGACATCCACCCTGTTAAATTTAGTTGAACCTTAACAAAGTACAAAATTTCAATTAAAATCTCATCAACTGTACTATCTTAATTTATTCTTTACTTATCTTTATTACTTATTTAAAATCTCATATAGTTACGGTAGCGAACAGTAAATCAACAGTATTTATATCCCGGTTTTTTGTTCCACACTAATTTTGTGGGTGGGCCATCTATTGGTTTCTTTTTAAATAAAAAACTATGGCAACACTTTTTTGAACGATTTACTGGAAATTTTTACAGCCCGTCAGTCTGATATTCCGCGTCACAAAACAATCATGTTCTCGCTTGAGGAGCGTTTCGAAATATGGAAAACTTATTTTCAAAGTCAGTGTTGTGTAGCCGAAACCATGCGAATTTTGAAAAGAGATATGGGTGGTGAAAGAGCGCCAAGCGGAACCGCTGTAATCAAATTGGCGAAGAAAGTTTGTAATAAAAGCTTACTATTATATGACAGAAGTGGGTCCCCGAGTTTGGACAGCCCAATAATATTGCCGCTGTGATCCATAGTGTGCCGCAATGCAGAATAATACTGCACAGACTCAGGATGGCTTAGCAGTTGAAAGCAAATGACCATCCTCTTCGAAATCAGTGCTCTGGTCGATTTTGGTCAACAAATCATCTTTTCAGACGAAGCGCATTTCTAATTCATTCTTTATTCATTTTTTCAAAGTGTACACACCTATTCAATCAATCATTGTCTGATATTCACTTATAATTATTTAATCTAAATAAGTCTAAATTGAATTACTTTAAAAAGCAACGTATATACAACATTACATCCTTATATATATAAACATGCCCAACTGTGCTATATGTAGCGAGAATGTAACCCAATATTCCACTCGGAGCCAAGGTGTTCAATGTGACCTGTGCAAATTAAACATTCATGCGAGGTGTGCTAATATTGGGGATGAATTTATCAAACGCATACAACAAGGTAATGGTATTTGGAAGTGTGAATCCTGCCTAGGTAAAAAATCGTCTACTTTTGCTGCGAATAATCAACCGGGTGAAGAACTTAAAAATGCCAGTTTTGCTGACATAATGCGAATTTTAATGGACCGTAAGGATCGCGTAATTAACAAAGAAAATTCTCAACACTTTCTCTCAGGAAAACTGAATGAAATGAATACTAAGATCAATATGGTAACGCAACCCTCTTGAAAGGATCTGTGGTTCAATAAAATCCTTATTATTAATTTAAAAAGGTTAATTGTGATCAGAGCATATTTTGTGAATAAATGAATATAAAATTAAAAACTAAAATTAAAATATAATTCATATTTTAAGTAAAATTCGATTATAAATTTTGTGCTGCTATTACTTAATAAAATATATAAAACTTCCAAAACAACAAAACCAATTTTTCCGCAATAGGGAGTTTACACAATTTCGATATTGATCGAATAATAATTTTATTTTTCGATAATATTTTGGCAACCCGAACTTTGTTATCGTGACCTTTAAAAATTTCAATAATTCTTCCAAGCAACCATTGAGTTGAAGGTAATTGTTCGTCATATATGAGCACAATGTCGTTTTCGTTTAAATTTGGCCCAGAATTTTTCCACTTGTTCCTCTGTTGCAGAGAATGCAGGTATTCTAAGGAATGCCTCTTCCAAAATCTTTAAACTGCTTGTGTTATTTTTTGCCAGTTTGTTAAACTATTAATAGGAATACCAGTTAAATCTGGGTCTGCGGGAGCAATTATTGAACCACCACACAGAAAATGTGCTGTTGTTAAAGGACTTGGATCATTAGGATCGTCCGATAATGCAGTCAGAGGTCGTGAATTCAGAATTCCTTATATTTAAATAATAAAAGTATTTAATTCCGCATAGGAAAAAACCATATTTGTTGAAATTCGTTTACGATGATTCTTTAAAGTTTTAACGGAACTCTCTCACAGACCCCCGAAATTTGGTGATCTTGGAAGTATAAATTTTCAAATAATTTGTTCAATAGTACAAAAATTACCAACCTCACAAACAACGAATTCATTCCTTTGTAACTGGTACATTTCGAAAATTAGTGGCATTATCGCTCCATAAAGTATGTGGTAAGTTTACCCCGGCGAAATATAAATTGTTTTAAACACGAAATGAAGCTTTTCGATGTTAGATCTGAGACTAGTTCAAAATGGACGGCTTTCGTGACAAAACATATAAAAACACAAACATATACTTTGTGAGCTGAGAAATTTCGCTGTAACTTGTTTTTGATAAAAGTAGGCAACAAAAATGTATGCCTGATCTATGAAACGCACGTGCTGACTTGATACTTTCTATAGGTAAATCACCCATTATTTGTTGACTTATTTGTGGTTTAGCCACCGGCTAACACCGGCAGAAGCCGGTTCTACATGAACACCGGCATGTAGATTTTGTATATGATCAAATCGAAATATTAGTTTTGTTAAGTTGCCCTTTGATGGTAATAAAAGTTGATGTTTTTGACCATAATCAAGTTGGGACTTAGTTAACCTTCCACCAATCCTGATTAAACCTTTAGAATCGATAAAGGAGTTTAGTGAAAGTATTGAACTTTTTCGAGGAAGGTGACGATTTTTCAAGAATGTCATTATCTCGTCTTTAAACTATTCATGTTGAACTACTCGAATTAAAGAATATAAAGCATGTTGAATTACTTGATTAAACAAAGGTCCATAAACTCGAGCATTCATTCTATTTAGATTGTTTGCAAATCGTAATATTTGATAAATCGTAGCGATTTATCAAATCATTTTGATCTGTAGTTATCGCTCTTGCAATTGAAGTAAGAATTGTGTATTCCAACGCGTTTAAAGTTAGACCTAACTTAATCCTAACCAATAAAAACAAACGAAAATTTGTATGTATTGGTTAGAAGTAAAACAAGAATGTCATTTAGGCGAAATATTGAATTTATGAATTAATTCCTATTGAAATTTATAATAAATAATTAGATTCAATATTTATTAGGATTAAATATAAGAATTTATATTTTCTTCGAAAGCCATTCGAAGCCATTTGAAAAGCTAATAATTTTTGCGCGATCAAATTAATTTTTAGCTGTGCTTTACTAACCTGAGAAGTTAGGATTTTCGCGCAAAAATTATTTGCTTTTCAAATAGCTTCGAATATAGATAGTCCTAACCTAGACCTATCAGAAAAACACAACAACATTTTTGATAAACATATTAGGTCTCGAGATATTCAATTTCTTAAGAAAATAATGAATTTTTATATATTCCATTCTAATAAATGTTGAACCTAACTATTTATTATAAATTGCAATTGGAATTAGTTCATAAATTCGATATTTCGCCTAAATGACATTCTTGTTTTACATTTTAACCAATACATACAAATTTTCGTTTGTTTTTGTTGGTAAGGATTTAGTTAGATCTAACTTCACGCGCCTAAACAAGCGTGTGAAGTTTGTGCTAAACTAATCCTAAAGTTAGTTCTATACTGGTTAGGTCTAACTTCACATGCATTGTATTTCACCTTTAATTCAAGAGTACTTTATGTCAAAATTTGAATTGTTACTGACAAAGTTTGTTGAGAAATCGACAGTTGAATTTAATATTTCCGGGCCGTTCCATCAAAGTTTATAGTTTTGTAATTCATTAGGCAAGATACCTCTTGTAATGACATCTGCTGGATTTTGATCAGATGGAATATGAATCCATGTAAAGCCGGCAGTAAGATCCTTAATCTCACTTACTCTGTTGGAAATGAAATCTTTAAGTGTATATGGTTCGGTTTTAATCTATTTGAGGGTTTTTTGTGAATTGTTAACTCGAGAGCATTCATAACGGAATGTAAGACTCTGCTAAGCAACAGTGCAGCACACAATTCAAGTCGTGGTAATGATATAAATTTTATAGGTATGAATTTTGTTTGTTTGATCAATGCTGTGAATATAAATACAAGCTCCGTATGCTTCTTCGGAGGCATCATCAAAACCGTGGATTTGTATCGACTTCGAGTTGTTGCATATTATTCGTCGATCGATCTTAATGTTATTAAGAAAATTTAAATTAGATTGAAAACAGTCCCAAAGTTGTAATGATTCGTTTGACACAGTTTCATCCCAATCTGTGTTTAATTTCCACAAACTTTGAATGAGTATTTTGGCGGTAACTATGACTGGGCCAAGAAGTCCAAGTGGATCATACAGCTTTGCTACTTCAGAAACTATTTTTCTTCTGGTAATTGGGACAGAAATTTCAATTGTTGGAATATTAAAGGTAAAACAATCTTCCTTTGGCTGCCATACCAGACCAAGGGTTTTGATACATTCGCTGGAGGATGTATTTATTTTTAATATTTCCCTCTCCTGGATAGGAATATTTGATAATATGTGATCGTCGTTCGAGGACCATTTATGTAACTTAAATCTTCCATGTTCTAACATTTTAATCAATTGCTGTTGCAATATAATTAATATCTCTCCGCCAATTAAAATATCTATTGGGCGTGACCTATTAAAATGTTGATCTGCAAGTTTTAGATTTGGTGGAATATCCCACAGAGTGATATCAAAATTGGTTCTTGGAATGAAATGTAAAATCTCTGGGACGACGCTAAAATTTAAAACAGCTTCGAAATTTGATACCTTAGACTTCAGTGTAGTAGAAATATCTTCGTCCGCTTTTGATTTAACCCTGATATTGAAACTATATAGATGTCACTAATCTCACAAAACATATAATTTTTGTTGAATAAATGTCTCGCCAAAGCGAAACCAATTGACCACGAAATCAATACCATTGGGTTTCCCTCCTCCTACATCGTTTATCTTTGTGATATTTCAATTGGCTTGGACGCGGGCGATTTAATTATTAATATTTTACACCCCACAAAAATCACAACCCTAGGCCTAACAGCTTCATTGTGTTGGGGTTTGGCCTAAAGGCATTTTTATACTACCATCGAGAAACAGTTTAATTGCCAGTTTCACGTCAAGAAACACAAAAAATTTAAAAATTTCTTTAAATTTAATTAATTCTTGGTTTATTATTGAAACACTAAATACGAAAACAGAAGGAATAAATTAATTGGACACTATTTCGCACTTGGGTCGAATTACTTTAATTAGAAAAATTCATTTTCAACCGTAAACTGAACTCTACGAGTATTTACAAAAAGTACGGGAAAAATTAAGGAAAATAAAAAAGTGAAAAAAAGGATAAAAGAAAAACAAAATGTTATTATTATTTTAATAATGGTGATGGTATTAAAGCAGTACCTAGATGGAAGAGGTGCTACATATTTAAATTTTAAAAGGGGTTTGGGGACCGTTCTACACTGAATAATAAAGAAAAACAAATGAAAGGTGTTTTATAGTTACAAAATTATTAAAACAAACAAAGAAAAATTATAATTTAGGGATTTTTTCCGTATAGAAATAAAATCCTTTTTAATAAAATAAAAGCTTTCGTTCCCATTCATCCATCTCATGCATATATACAGAGGCACTCTTGCTATTTATTTGAATATTTTATTTAAGTTTTATTTTAGGTGTGATGAGTCTATTTACTCGCATATCCCCTAGAAAGTGTATATTGGGACATACCTCAATTGTGTACACAGTATACTATTATTAGTAATAATTCAGTGTCATTGAAATAATTCCAGTACTTAGTAAAGTAATCATGACAATTTTTTGTAAAATAAAAAAAATATTTTTGACGGTTTTTGTATGTCGCGTGTGTCAACCTATTGTATATTAACTATAGTAAAGACAGACAGTTGTTACGTACTTTTGACATTAGCTCTAAGTATTTCGAAGAATATTATAATATTTAGTATTTTAAAAAATATTATGAAAGATTTACTGGAATTAGCTTTGCACGAATTGTGACAGAATTATGAAAATGATTTCTTAGTACCTTTAAGTGATAGTTATGACGACCAGTATTCAGTAAAAATCTCTAGGGAGGGCCCTAGCTGAAATATTACTTATTACTATTAGACCCAAGTGAAATATGTCCCAAAAATTTGTTGCATGCAATAAATGTTGCACAATCAATAGGTTTTTGCAGCAAGTTTCAATTAAGAAATATCATCAACAAATTTCAAAAGATTGATATGCGGGTAGGTTTTATAGAACGCTCGTGATACGCTCTCTTAACGGAAAAAATGAATCGAACCATTCCTCGGGTGAGCGATATAAATAACGGAACTTTTACAAAGAAGTTGTTGCAAGAAATATCAATTAACAAATTTCAGAAGATTGAAAATTAAATAAAATTCATGTATAAACACCTTAAAAAATAAAAAATTAATTATAGCTCGAAATTACAATATCACTGTAACTGTCGGGTGATGTGGCACTAGGTGCAGGCTGAGACGGTACACAGGATTGCTTGATAGTTCTATTTCCGCATGCATTACATGTGTTAATAAATGGTGTACAACAGTCAGGCGACCACCTTTCACATGTTACGCATTGAATCCATTCGTCTGTTTTCCTTGTTTTAAAATAATTTTCACCACAACCCAGACAATTATTTAATTCGAAATCGAAGACAACAAATTTGGGTCTGTTGTCTTGGATTTTTATTCTTGGAGTTTTGTTTTGTTTTTTTTTGGTTAACATCAGGCTCCTTTTGAATTTTTTTTTGCTTAACTTTAGCCAAATTTTCGATAGAAGTCAAAACTCGCGCACATTCCCTACGTACACTCACATTTTCGGAAACAGTTGATGTTGCAGGCGCTGGCGAAATTATATCTAACAACTTGCCTGGTGTTATAAGGCTACATTGCCGAGTAATATTTGAGCTTGCCAACAGCTGTTGTGACGGGGTAGTTGAACCCGAGATTCCACTAATAAAAGCATATTCCGAAATTATATCTGGATTGAAAGGGTAAATGCCCGTTCCTGAAAATGCCGACACACCGTTATTTGTATTAGCTGCTTTACTCCAAGTTTTGGATAATAAATTCCCAAATTGAAGACGATTTATTTGCCGCGTAGGATTGGCTTTAATGAATAAATTGCATGCGTTGTTATTTAATTGACAACCGGTTCCATCAACATTATAGATATGCCCAGGTTCTTCTATTAGTCCATTTTCTTCGAAAATGTTCCCCAATAGCGTAAAATATGCATTTATTTCATCTCTGTTCATGCCATCAGCACGTAGTTTTGATAGTCCTGCCGATGTTCTTACAGATAAATTTTGGTGACGTTTCATGAAAAGAGTAAACCAACCTGTCCCGGCTTTTTTCGTTTTCGTTAATTGAAATTGTGTTTAATTTTACATTTCTCAGCTAATTGAAAAGCCATACAACATACTTCATCTCTAGTAGGTGCAAACCCATGGGCCTACAACTTTTTAATATGTGATACTAATTTTGACTCATATTCTGTGCCCAAACAGGAATCTATGAAGGAGATCCAAGAGTGGGTTTGGTTATGGTTTTTAGTTTTAAATGTATTCGTAACGTAGTGCCCGAAATTTATATTGTTAGGCCGCTTCATTAACTGGAAAATTTTTGTTGTTTGTGCTTTCAATTGCACTTGTCAGTTGTGATTCTGTCCAACTAGATCTACCTGAACGTTTTCTTTTCTATACTGTAGGCATTCCTGTACAAAATCAAAAAGTGATCTTTTCTGTTGATTTCGAAACAGATTTCATATTTCTGCGACGTTTACTTACCGAATTGCACATGCCATAAAACCACACATAAAAAATTACAAATAAAAATTATTACTATATTTATTTTGTAAAATTACTAAAATAGTATAAATCACAACACACACAGAACTGTATCGTTTGAAATTTATTTCGCAACTAACAAAATAAAAGTTTCAGCTGATGATTTATTGAAAGAGAAGTGAGAGAAATTTCACCTATGCCATTTCACCCGCAATTCCATATCATCCTACTTTACTCTATATATGTGGGTAGGTTTACTAAAACTCTCGTGATACGTTTTCATAACAGAACAAACGAATCGAACAAATACTGGGGGTGACGACATAAATTTCGAATCTTTTACAACGGAGTTGTTTCAACAAATTTCTATTAACAAATTTGTTCCACAAATTTCAAAAGTTTGACATGTGGGTAGGTTTTATAGAACGCTCGTCATGCATCTTATAACGGGACAAACGAATCGAACGATTCCTGGGATCAGCGATATAAATAACGGGTTTTTACAAAAGGGGTGCGGCCTCAAATTTCAATTTACAGATTTGTTCGACAAATTTCAAAAAAAATTGCAATGTGGGTAGGTTTTCTGGAACGCTCGTGATACGTCTCTTAACTAGACAAATAAATCAAACGATTCCTAGGGTCGGCGGCTTAAATATCGGGTCTTTTACAATGAGGTTTTAACCTACCCACATATCAATCTTTTGAAATTTGCTGAACATATTCCTTAAATGAAACTTGTTGCAAAAAACTATTGATTGTGCAACATTTATTGCATGCAACAAATCTTTGATTTTTTTGGACATATTTCACTTGGGTAATGTAGGTACTAATATCGATTAATAAACATTGTTTGGTGTGTCTTGTTTGTTGTTCTATAGTGAAGCTATAGAAATTTTATTTCTATAGCTTTACTACTACAATGGCCAGAAAATACCTCACCGAAGCAGAAATTTTAGAAATTGTTGCTTCATGGTCAGATAGTGACGATGACCTTAATGATGAGATCAAAAAAGACATTGATGATGGTGATTTTGAGATTCAGGCAGTTCGAAGACGAAACGATGTGGAAATCGATATCATTGAAAATTTGCAAGACAACGAATCAGTGAAGATTCAGACAGAAGAGGGTTTACAAGACGATGAACCTTTTGACATTATCAATATGCCAATCGATTTTGTTTGGAATAACGCCAGTTTGGAAACCTTCGAATCTTCTGTACAAGACAAAGCAAAAATAAATATTATGGCTTTGTCAAGAATTCTTAAAGAAAGCAATGAGTCTTTAGTCGAAGAATATTTGAATCTATGCACGCCATAAGCATGTTTACAATTTTTTTTTTTTGGTGATAAAAATGCATTAGAGAATCAGAATTAAGAAAATTCTTGGGAATATTTGTGATGATGTCTGTGATTCAAGTTCCGAATTATCGCCGTTATTGGTCTTCTTTAGCTGGAAATAAATTAATTCAAGAAACAATTTCGCTATATAATTTTGAACGGAATAAATCAGTTCTACATTTCAACAATAAAGAAAAGATGTTACCTAAAGATCAACAAGATTACGATCGTTTGATTAAAATTCGACCTTTAATTGAAGCGCTTCAAAATAATGTTCGCAAAATTCCAATGGAATCGTAACTTACCGTGGATGAACAGATCTGCTCCAAGAAAGCTAAAACTGCAAGTTTTTCACTGGACAGGAAAACAACCCTATGAAACGACCAACCTAAGAGAAAGATTAAGGAGCTAGTGCCAATATAGTAATTAGAATGCTAAGAGAAGTGCCCCTCCATCAAAATTATCGAGTATATTTTGATTATCACTATTCCTTAGTGCAAATTTCCTACGGAAAATGAAATGAAGAAGTCTAAGGGAGGTACTTCGGTTGAGTATACTGCACGAGTGGATAATGTTGAATTAACTACGGTTGCGTGGAAAGACAACCATTTAGTAACGTTAATTTCGAACTTCGCTAGACGTTAGGAAATTCGAAGCTGAAAACGATATGATAAAAAAAATCTCGAATTCTAATGGAATGCCCTAGCATTATAAAAGAGTATAAAACGTATATCGGAGGCGTTGATTTGCTAGACAGCTTTATTGGCAGATATAAAATAGTGCTAAGATCGAAAAAATCTGTTAGATATGTCCGTCGTTAATTCGTGGCTACTTTATGATAAAAGAGTTCAATAAACTCACAACACCCAAAGCAAATTTTAAATTTAGTCGACTATAGGCTAGAATTAGGAGAGATATTATGTAAATTTCAACAAAAACAAACTGTGATTGAGCGGCCCTCTGAAATAAATAAGAAATTAGAATTGAAACGGAAAATAGCGACGAATTCATCATTTCCAGTAAAGTAAATAAGAACCGACACTACAAGTCACTGGCCGGTCTGGAACAAGAAGCGTCTGCAGTGTAAACTACCTAATTGTAACAAAATATTCTAACATGCGGTAAATGTGCAACTGCGTTATGCCTTAATAAAGACAGCAATTGTTTTACACAATTTGCATGCTAAGACTAGATATGTAGAGTGATGAAAGAGTGTAACCTCTGAAACAATTACTAATATATATTTTAATATTTGATTTATTATTTTTTTATTATTTAATTTGTGTTAATTTTATAGGTTATACATTGAGTTTTTTTTTTACTTATTTATTTACATATAAATGAATTATTATAACGTCCCTTAAGCTAGCAGAACATTACAAGATATTATGAATAATTATAGGCTAATAAAATGCTCTATTAAAAATTGTTTCACTACACCCCTTCCAACTAAAATGATGGGATCTGCTAGCTTTAGAAAAAGTTTGCAGCACCCATAACAAAAAATGATTTAAAAACAATTGGAAAATTAAAGGTTAATTTTAGGCTAATTAAATGCCCTATTTAATTTTTTTTTATTCTGCTCATTCTAGAAAAACCATAAGGCTTTATCACTCAAAACCTACCAGAACCCAAATCAAAAAATTAGAATCCAAATCAAGATCGATTAAAAAACAAATAATTTTACGCTCATTATAGCCTAATAAAATATTCCATTAAACAATTTTCGGCTCTACTCGTTATTGACCGAACTTCAGGTTATTTAATCTAAAGCTAGCAGAACCCAAATCGAAAATCGGACCAATACCGAAATTAGCACCCAAAACAAGATCAATTAACGAACAAATAATTTTAGGCTCATTGTGCCTAATCAAATGCGCCATTAATAAAATTGGCTCCACTCGATTTTGAAAAACTTCCGGTTATTTAATCTAAAGCTAGCAGAACCCAAATCGAAAATCGGACCAACACCGAAATTAGAACCCAAAACAAGATCAATTATCAAACAAATAATTTTAGGCGCATTATGGTCTAATCAAATGCCCCATTAAAAATGTTGGGCTCTACTACATTTTGGCCAAACTCCAGGTCATTTAATCTAGCAGCACACAAATCGAAAATCAGACCAAAACCGAAAATAGAACCCAAAACAAGATTAATTAACAAACAAATAATTTTAGGCTCATTATGGTCTAAACAAATGTGGCCAAACTTTGTAACAAACCGCTTCAAAGTTTAACATCGGAGAAGCAAATCTGATTAGTTCGATAACAGAAATCTCCTAGTGTTCAATATAAGTGACGCAGCACATTGCCGGCTATAGCCTATAGGTGGCTGTCAGTTAGGATGGGATCTTTTCACTAATCACACTGGAGCATGAGAGTGCTGCTTGAAGTAAATTTATCGATGGTCGATATAGTAGGTTTCTTTAGAGATCTCACTTGTTCATAAACTACCGATTTTTTTATAAATTGTCACAAACACAACCGTTGTTAACTTTGATAGTGGTCATAGATGATGTGACCACCTTTCGCTAAACCCTCCCAACCATTTTGTACTACCATCGAGATGGCGTACCCTATTGCAAGGCTGAACTATCTCACTTTTGAATCACTTTAATCACTCATTTTTTTTATTTTTTATTTATCACTAATAATATGTCACTAACAACACGTAACCGGCAAAAGACATCATCATTCAAAGCAATCAACAAAAAAAATTCATGGACATGAAAATTTAAAGATTTTGGAATTTTCATTTAATGCATAACACGAATTTTATTATAAAAAAATTAAAAAAAAATGTAAATAGATAAATATGAAATCTTAATATATTGGCAATAAATAAATTAACAAATAAATAAATTATTAATAACGTCCTTTCTGAATTAGTTGTTTACAAACTTTGATTGGTGCTGTTTAACGAATATCGGGTGTATAGTTTTACGTGTAATCCTTTACAGTGTTTTGTAAAATTGTATAGGGTCTAGTTGTCTTTATATAAAAAATTGCCGTGGAATTTTGCAATCTTGCGTTTTATTGTACTCCTGCTAAGGCGTAACCAGGTCTACCTTAACGGGAAATTTTCAATACGGATATACACCCAAAGTGGCTAGGTAATTGCAACGTTATCGCGCGTGATTTTTATTCTCCCGCCAAACGAAACCGAAAACTTAAAATAAAATCATTTACCTTTTACCTTAATCCGTATCTACAAATTGTAGATGTTTATAACGTTGGATCTGCAAATATCCAAAGATCACCGCGCACAATATCACGTAATATTATCACGGATGTTATTTTTAAATTTTACAACACTTGTAACAAAAAAAACACACAAGTTCACTATTATTGTGCTGAACTATATTATTATTAAATATTGCACAACAAATTTGTATTTTAATACTTTTTAAGGAGCTTTAAATTCCACGGCGGACACTATACAAGTGATTATGACCGTAAGGTATATTTTGTTAATTTGAATTCAGGCCATAAACAAGACAATAATAAGGCCATAAAAAAACAGAAGCTAATCAACAACATTACAAAACAACTAAACAACAAACAACAAAACAACAATGCAACGTAATATAAAGATAATACATAAATGAAGTTTATCTCAATTATAAAGAAGAGTTATGCATTGCTTGAGAATTCCGAAATCCAAAAATATGAATACAGTGAGTCAAAAAATTGTTTCACATAGTATATTTTACATCGAACAGTCCTGTGTCTTGTTAAATTTTTGAAACGTATATGTAACAGACTTCGACTGTTACAACTTCATCTAAACTTCATCTAAAGCTAGCAGAACCCAAATCGAAAATCGGACCAAAACCGAAAATAGAACCCAAAACAAGCTCAATTCGCAAACAAATAATTTTAGGTTCATTATGTCCTAATCAAGTGCTTTATTAAACAGTTTTGGGCTCCACTCGTTCTTGACTAAACTTCAGGTCATTTAATCTAAAGCTATAGCGGAACCCAAAACGTAAATCGTACCACAAGCGACATTAAAACCCACAACAATTGACCTCCAAATAATTTTAGGCTCATTATGGCCTAATCAAATGTCCCATTAAAATTTTTTGGGCACCACTCGTTATTGATCAAACTTCAGGTCGTTTAATCTAAAGCTAGCAGAACCCAAATCGTAAATCGGGCCAAAACTGAAAATAGAACCCAAAACAAGAGCAATTAACAAACAAATAATTTTAGGCTCATTATGGTCTAAACAAATGTCCCATTAAAAATTTTGGGCTCTACACCTTTTTGGCCAAACTTTGTAACAAACCGCTTCAAAGTTTAACATCGGAGAAGCAAATTTGATTAGTTCGATAACAGAAATCTCATAGTGTTCAATATTAGTGACGCAGCACATTGCCGGCTATAGCCTATAGGTACTAATCACACTGGAGCATGAGAGTGCTGCTTGAAGTAAATTTATCGATGGTCGATATAGTAGGTTTCTTTAGAGATCTCACTTGTTCATAAACTATCGATTTTTTTATAAATTGTCACAAACACAACCGTTGTTAACTTTGATAGTGGTCATAGATGATGTGACCACCTTTCGCTAAACCCTCCCAACCATTTTGTACTACCATCGAGATGGCGCACCCTCTTGCAATTCTTGACTACCTCACTTTTGAATCACTTTAATCACTCATTCTTTCTATTTTTAATTCATCACTAACAACACGTAACCGGCAAAACACATCATCATTCGAAGCAATCAACAAAAAAAAATTTCATGGACATCAAAATTTAAAGATTTTGGAATTTTCATTTAATGCATAACACGAATTTGATTATAACAAAATTAGAAAAGATATGTATTCGAGTAAAAATCCCGTGAAAACATGGCGGAAACATAATTCTTATTGGATTAAAATAGATTCCAATCGCCACCATATTGAATTGCTTAAGTGTTGGTGATTTGCACTGGTAATATTTTATAAAAGCAAATTAGGAAAAAATTTATCAAAAATTATTATGATATTAAATAAATTCATAATTCACATAATAAAATATAAAAAGGATAATAAATACAAAAGATATTAAAGAAATATTTAAATAACTTTAAAAAAAACTTAACAAATAAATAAAATTAGAGGTTTAACAAAAAAAAATATCAAATATGTTTTTTGAAAATTTTCACTCAAAATATTGAGTATTTTATCAATTTTGGCCAATAAGAAGCCACTTTCCGAGATTAGGGCAAGATACCACTATATGGAGGAAATTGGCCTATCTATAGCGAAAATTTTCCGGTTAAAGGTTTTTCTTAGCGGAGAAAATGTAATCTTGTTAATAGCAATTGTCCACAGTAATTTTGAGTATTTTATCAATCTGGGCCAATAACAGGCCACTTCCAGAGATTAGGGCAAGACACCACTATAAAGGTTGAATTGGCCTATCTCTAACAATCATTTCCGGTATAAAGTTTTCCCAAGCGGAGAAAATGCAACTTTGTTAATAGCAATTTTCCACCGCGCATTTTGAATATTTTATCACTCTGGGCCAATAACAAGCCACTTCCAGAGATTAGGGCAAGGCACCACTATATAGGTTGAATTGGCCTATCTCTAAAGAACATTTTCCGGTATAAGGTTTTCCCAAGCGAAGAAAATGTAACAAGATAGCAATTTTCCACAGTAAATTTTGAGTATTTTATCAATCTGCGCCAATAATGGAAGTGCCTTGTTATTGGCCTCGATTTATAAAATTCACAGTATTTTGTTCGAAAAATTTCAATAAACAATTCTGATATTTGTTCTGTTAAAGCTTTTATTTTTATTTATTTTTAACTAATTCACACTTGATTTTAATTTTTTTTTTGTATTATTTGTTTTAATAATTATTGTATTTCATTAATATTTTATATTTTTGAATAAATTGTATTTTAAAAATTTTAAATTTTAAATATACTTCATTCGGAGGGCTCCGCCTTTCTAGCACCCCATCTAAAGGTTTTGGCAAAAGTGATGATTGAGTTCGTTTGGTCAGGATTGGTCACTAGTTTTTATCGTTTTGTCACTTACGATTAAACGGTAAATGAATAATGAAAAACTCAAAAAAAAAATTTCCCGGGTGGCACCTCATTGCAAGAAAATCATACCGTTTTTATTAAATTTCGTTAGGTAATCGTTAGGTCAGGATTGGTCAACACATTTTGGCGTTTAGTCACCACTGGGTCAGTTTTTATTGCGGAAAAACAAAATCAAAATTGCATTAGTTCAATCAAATCAGGTTCGTCGTTTATTTGGGAATTTCATTTTACAAAACTAATAAAAAATCCAATTGGAATATACCATTTAGATAAAAATATTTCTTTTTTCAAAGAAATGTATCTAAAGTGCACGACTTAAGATATAATCATTTAAATTTTTTGGTTTTCCATAACTCGTTCAGGATTGGTCACTAGTTGGTTTCGTTTGGTCATCGCGACATGATGATTTATTGCTTAAATTCGTTAAAACTCATCATTTCGTAATATACTACCTCTTATTTTAATGAACATACAATTTTCTCTTTTTAAGAGAACTTTAATAAAAATGTATAATATACACTTACGAGTATATTGCACGTGCTACGTTAAATTTTCTGTAGAAGTTAAGTGTGTTTAATTTTAAGTGTGTATTTAAGTGTGTATAAAATTGTATACGTAGTTTTGTTAAAGTAAATTTACTCCGTTTAATAAATTATTAAAGGTAAGTGAAGTTAATTTATTTATTTAAATACGGTTATTTTAAAACAGGACTTATATGTTGAATATTTTTATTTTTGATTTCGTCTTAAATTTTATTGATTGAACTTGAAATTAACTTTGAAAAAATCAGTTAAGAAAAATAAAGATAATTTTCTTCTCTATTAAACAGTTAAAACTGTCAATTTTAAAGTTATGCCTAGACCTTCACAAGTTTTGGAAACAGAGGCAATTGCCGTCATAAGAAAATTTATTTCTTATTTTAAAACGGAAATATTTCCAGTACTTAGTGCTACAGTATGGAAGGACATGAGCAAATGCCTGAATGAAAAATGGACTCCTCGGGATGTTTACCGGGAAGTGCGCGAGGATAGTCGTGGTATTTTATCAAAAGCACGAGAATTAGAGATGGTGTCAATTAAACCAGAAATAAACGGAAGTTTTGACAATTCAAATCATCGAAGAATTGAAGATGAGTACGGCAGTAATAGTTCCGATGATGATGATTGGGAAGCCCCAGGCTTAGATAACATAATGGTGCCGCTAAGTGAAGAATTGTGGAACAAATTACGAGATTCTGACGCAATCCAATATAAGGAAAGGAAGTACAGTGTTTTAAAACGATTTATGTGGGCTGATTTACTAGCCGAGGAATTTTATAAACTGACGCGAATGCCTTGTGCTTTCGGATTTAAAAATGCTAAAATGTACGAAAGCGAGGATAGTGCTCACCACCTAACAGTAAAAGGTAAATGTTTAAGCAAGCGCTGTCGAAATACATTTCTAGGGTTTGTAGATCACAAACCATTTAAATTCCCATGCTACCTCAGATTAAGAACTCGAGACACTCTCTTCGAAAATCATGAAGATGTCAGAAGACCTTGTAGATATTTTAAAAGACAAATTATAGGGGAACACGCACACAAGGAGGGATGTGGAAATTGGACTAAACGCCAAGCTGCGGCCCACGGAATTCATGACGGTCGCCTACCGTCTAATATGCCAAAACTTAAAGTTGTTCGTGAATGTAAAAATGATTTTGTAAGCAAACTCCTTCACGTACATTCAAAAGACGGACAAGATGTTGTTTATACTATTGAACAAACGCGATACAATCATTTATATCCGGAGTTTATTCATGACGTTAAACGAGATGATTTTTACGTATTTTACAGTACTCCAAGTCAATTACATGCGTACAAACGATTTTGTAAGTTGATGGGAACTTCCGCGCGTATTTCAATCGATGGTACTGGTAGTATCGTAAAAGAAATAAAACAACCAAATGGAACAAAATCAGGCCACATTTTTTTTATGCGATTGTAATAAATTTTGAAGGCATTATTTTCTCTGTTCATCAACTTTTAACGGAAAACCAAAGTACCAATTTGTTTATTTGGTAGCTAAAGCAGTGGCTCAAGTTAGGAGCATCGAAGCCAGCAGAGGCTCATTGTGATGGATCGAGAGCATTAATTAATGCTGTCTCGTTTGCCTTTAATGATCAAGCAATTAAAGTCTACACCACTACTATGTTTCTACGATCTACTAATGACCCAGTTCACTTTACAAGGCCTGCTATTTATACTTACATACGTTTGGATGTCGCACACTTTATTAAAATGGTTTGTCGATGGCTCTGTATTAAAAATATACATCACACAACCGTGCGAAAATTTTTCCTTTATTGTGTAGCTCTTATGATCGACTGTCAGAGTTTAAATCAATTTGAACGGGTATTTCACCTTACTTGTGTTGTGGCTCTCAACGAATTTCAAAATTCAGAAACTGAAACTGGGACTGTTGTGAAAAACGCTCGGTTGATATTGGAATCACTTATTTCGGACAAGACAATCCATTTTGATAAAATGCTAGAACCGGAGGACGTCTCTTTTGAAGCTGCTGCCTCTAAAACCAATGAAGATAAAGAAGAAGAATACAAAAATCTTAATATGGTTAAAGATGAATACAACCCAGTAAGAGATTTTGTAATAAATTTGCAGCACGCAGCTAAAACTTTAAAAGCCATTGGTACTGATCCAAATGCTTTTTATTCGGAAGAGTTTATTACTCGATTGATTTCCGTCGCTTTCGAATTTCCACTTTGGACAGGGGCGTGTTTACCATGTAAAGTACCTCACGCGACGACTAGCTGTTCGGAAGGATATTTTAATGATAAAAAACATAGAGTTTTGGATAAGTGAAGGGTCGTCTACGAGCTGATATATTTTTAAAAATAGAACACAATGATTGCAACGGAAGTGCTGCAATATTTCAGTCGCAATTGATTAATTGTAAAGAAAAGAAAACTGATTACAAAAACCCCGCGATAAAACTATCAGATGATTCGGACACGGCGTCTACAGATATTTGGATAAATAAAGGCAAATCTGACTCAAATGATCGAAATAATGTATTAGATAATTGTGATGATAAATTGCATCTTGAACCGCTACTATCCTCGACATTACATGTAGAACAAACAAACATGGCTAAAAAAGAGCTTACATTCCAAGAGGGATCTGCCATAAACAAGAAACAAGGATTTTATTTTACACCTCAACCCGACATCGCATATCAAAACGAAAATATTACGTCACGCAAGAAAGTCACATTACTGCAAAATGGAAGTAGGCGAAATGCAATTCCTCTAAATGGTATTTATTATTCATTGGTAAATACTTGTGCTTTTGATGCTATAATACAGGTTCTAATGATAAGTGGAATCGATGATCCTTCATATTTATCTTTCATAGAGGAATGCTCTGAAAATCAAACAATGAAATTTGTTCGTAATTTCATAAAAGATGGTGCAACAGCTAAAGTTTATCGAGAACGAACAATTTTATTATCTACACTATATAATGATAAAATTGATCGACAAATCGGTACAGGTCTCAATTTGTAATAAATTAGACATGTGGGGTAGTGTCGATCAAATTTGGGGAATGTGTTTTTGCTCAACTCCAAGCATGTATGAATGTGGATCTTACCCAAAATCAAAGGCAATAGTATATGTGAATCACAAGTTGATATGGGAAAAAGGTTTTGGAAAGTTGGAGGATGCGATACGTATAATGTAAAGACAAACTACAACTAAATGTAGTACATGCGAGTCTCCATTACAAATAAATAATACTTACAATCAACATGTTTGTATAGAATTGGATATTCGTATGGAAATGGCAACAACAGGTCTGCAGTGCAAATTAGATGAATTTCCAATGACGGTAAATTTAAATGGAAAATATCGGTAAGTTATCTTATTTGGTACTGTTTTATATTTATTTTGAAATTATTTAATTAAACAGCTAACTTACACACCTTCAATGTGTATTTTCACCTTAAATGTGTATTTTATGTTTAGATTAAGAGGTATTATCTCATATTCGACTGGACATTTTATTGCTTATTGTCGCAGAGCAAACGATTGGTGGGAAACGCATGACAATTTAGCTGAATCTATAAAATCTGCGAAAAGGTACCGGCTTATTACACCTATCGCAGCTATTTTTACAAAAACTGAGTAAGTAAAATTTATTAATTAGTATAACTTTAAATAAGTTTATTAATTATCAATCTCTTAACGAAAACAAACAGAACACCAGAGCAGTAGATGTGAACGCGGTTAAAGAAGCCATATGAACTTAACAAAAAATATTTATATTTTGTTAATTAATGGAATGTATAATAAAATCAATTTTAAATTAATTGGATTTAAATGTTTCTCAAATTTACCACAAATGATAAAAATACTTATACGAGCAATACAATAGGATTTTTCAAAGCCCCGAACACTTCAAATCGTGTGAAAATTATGAGTTTTTAAAGAATTTTCGAAATAAATCATTATGTCGCGATGACCAAACGAAACCAACTAGTGACCAATCCTCAATGTCAGTCGACCGAACGATTCCAATCGTTGGATTTATAAAAATGTTAGAATTGGACAAGATTCCAGCCCCGAACACTTCGAATCGTGTGAAAATTATGAGTTTTTAAAGAATTTTCGAAATAAATCATTATGTCGCGATGACCAAACGAAACCAACTAGTGACCAATCCTGAACGAGTTATGGAAAACCAAAAAATTTAAATGATTATATCTTAAGTCGTGCACTTTAGATACATTTCTTTGAAAAAAGAAATATTTTTATCTAAATGGTATATTCCAATTGGATTTTTTATTAGTTTTGTAAAATGAAATTCCCAAATAAGCGACGAACCTGATTTTATTGAACTAATGCAATTTTGATTTTGTTTTTCCGCAATAAAAACTGACCCAGTGGTGATTAAACGCCAAAATGTGTTGACCAATCCTGACCTAACGATTACCTAACGAAATTTAATAAAAACGGTATGATTTTCTTGCAATGAGGTGCCACCCGGGAAATTTTTTTTTGAGTTTTTCATTATTCATTTACCGTTTAATCGTAAGTGACAAAACGATAAAAACTAGTGACCAATCCTGACCAAACGATGACCAAACGAATTCAATCATCACTTTTGCCAAAACCTTTGGATGGGGTGCTAGAAAGGCGGAGCCCATTCGGAGCATAATTTTACAGTGTAATAAGTCACACTCAATTTATTCTAATAAGAATTTAATATTGAGTGGTACTAACACGTATATAATTTGTTTTTTTTGTTATTTTTTGTTAGAAACTTCACATCGGTCGAGTAAATGCAGTTTAAAATCGCCGAATTGCAATGGAATGGAATATCAAACTCAAAAGTATAAACTAGTACCGTCCGATAAATGAACATACATAAAGCATTTTATAAAGTTCAATAAAAATGCTAATATACATTTCCAATAAATAAGTCTTACATAATCGATTATTATTATTGCATCTACATTATTGAAGATTTAGTTGAACATGTAGAAAATGGAATAATAACATAATAAATAGAGATTCACTTCAACATACTGGTATATACTACCAAGAGAGCTTTCAAATAGTTATTGCAAAGCATCCAAAATAATAAATGTATTATGGCCATACAGTGCTATGTATTTAAAATTAAAAATAAAGCATTTCATATTTTTATAAATTATTTGATTTTACACTCCATATTTTTTGTATATTTATTCATTTTTTTGTTTACAAATATTTACAATTTACATATATCGAGATACAGACAAAGCCCTCGCAGTACACAAACAAAATTTTAAAATGAAAATCCAATCATATATTTGGGTATATTACAAAGTATATACATACGAGTACACAATATTTCAAAAAAATAGTTTTTAAAAATAAAATTTGTTAAAAATAAATTGTTGCCAGTTTACGTACATATTAAAATATATATTTTTTGTTTTTACTATTTAATACCATAATTGCGGAACGAGCAATAAATTAAAATACAAGTATTATTTATTTTGATATTTTTATAAAAATATATTACATATTTTTTTGATTAATTTTTATATATTTTTTGTTTAAAATCTTGTTTTATATTCATTTTCTAAATAAATTTTTTTTTTAGTATTTTCTCATTTAATATTATTTTGAATAACAAAATACTCATTTGTTTATTTACAAAAATATTATGTTTATGTTCATAATTATATTCAGTTTCATATACAAGTACCGTATATACTCGTATATATGATATGTGGTTTAATGGAGGTAAAAATAATTTTAAATATTGAAATAATAATTTTAGTTTTCGCTCGAAAACATGAAAATGTTCGTTTATCTCGTATATTTTTATAATGATAATAATTAGGGACTGTAATTATTATTTCAAAATTATTTTTGGTATATAACGTGAAATTAATGAGAGGATATAAGTTCTATGGTACCTGTAAAACAATGGTAAATGTTTCAATCTATATTTTAATATTTATATTTTTTAACGATATATGTTTCCAGTGTAATTTCATTTTTAATTGTAATTCTACTTAAGCGCCTTAGGTATTTTAATTTTTGCAATACACATTTCTTTAAAATTGGTCTTCCTCTAACAATGGTGAAAAATGTATCTTTGGTGGTTTTAGGCTTCACCAAGCTTTTAGCATAATAAAACACAACCACTAAAATCTATGATATTTTTATTTTTATAATTAATTAGTTTTTTCATTTTTTAATTATTCTATTTAAAAACCAGTGTAAAGAACTTTTAAAATTTACGCGAGTGTGCATTCAATATTTTAACAGTGTAATTCAACAAAAACTTGAACAGAAATGATTGAAAACCGCATTCAAATAGTTAAAAGTAAACTCAGTCAATGTTTTGTGTTGTTCAATATATTTTACGAGCCCGATTATAGATCGTCCTACGCATTTATATTACATACATAAAATAGTTTACCAAATAGCCTTTCAAACTATAATGCTAAGAGTAAGGGCGACGACTCATTCAATTTTTTGTGTTAGCAGCGGTTTGCTGTTTGTTATAAGTGGCTAATCCTAGAATTTTCCACGCGGTTTCATTGTATACGTTAAAGCACCCAACTAATAGGCTTTCAAAATATCATGGTAATATTTAAGGCTAGTGATAATATTTTGAAAGCCTATTAGTTATGTGATTTAACGCATAACTGAAACTGCGTGAAAATCTCTATGGTCGGCAACTAATGCCGAAACACACAACGGTGCCAACACAAAAAATTTAATGATTTAAGATTTCCCATTGAAAGCTTGTTAATTCATTATGCTTCTCGCTAGGCCTAAATCTTACATGATATATTGAAAACTTATTAGTTAAGTGATTTAACGTATATAATGAAACCGCGTGGAAATGTCTAGGCTTAGCTTCTTATAAAAAAGTGCAAACCGGTGCTTACACAAAAAATTGAATGAGTTTACTTTTAACTATTTTAATGCGATTTTCAATATATTTCTGTTCAAGTTTTTTGTTGAATTACACTGTTAAAATATTGAATGCATACTCGCGAAGTTCTTCACAGCGGTTATTTAAAATTGTTTTTATGTTCAGAGAAAAAACAAAAACTTAAAACTATTTTTCGTTGTTTACATTGGCTTCCGAGGTTGAAATTGTTTACAAAAAATTGGTTTATACCCAGCACCAATCAGGTGCTAGTCAATTTAAGTGAATTTACAAATTGATTTTCAATAAAAGTCGTGAAAACGCCACAATACTCCTCTCCCAGAGAGACCGAAGATCTATGGAAAATTTTTGAATCTGGTAGGAGTCCTGGATACACGACCCGATCTTGTAGTTATTTTAGTACTTGGTAAACGATAAAAACGAACCTTTTTGCGAACTTTCGGTTCTTCGGTAGACAATTTAGGTCCGTCAGCCGAAATAATGAGTTCTGGTTCGTGAGTCGGGAAAAGTAATCCAGTTTGAATAGTTGGTGCGCCCGTAATTTCTGATTGATTGTCAGAGTAACGCGGTTTGCGTCGGTCGATGGAAATTTTGGCGTGTCATCCGTTCAGATCCAAAGTAAAAAATTTGTCTGTACGATCTTTTAACCAAATACGGCCCAGTATATGGTGGTTGCAGTGATCTGCGAGCAAGTCAGCAGATCTTTACTGATGAAAATTTTGTCCGAACTATGTCGAGAAGCCGTTACAGGTCGAATTTCATCAAAGTGTCGTCTTAAATTCGTAATAAAGTCTGATTGTAAAATTTGATCGTTTGTAGTATCTAAAAATGGTTCAGTTTTTTAGCTTTTAGTTCGTCACTGTAAGTCGTTCGTAGCCGAAGTAAGATTGCAGGAAGAATACTAGCCCAATCAGATCGGTTGTAGCACATAATGGCAGATTTGACACCTCTACATTACATTTTGGATTGTAACTAGTTGTTCTCTTACGTTCAAAACCCAGTAAGTTGGCCAGTTCGTGAAAAAGTTTGTGGTTCGAATTGCATGCCTTGGTTCGTGACATTGAACTCTGGCACACCAAAGCGAGCTATCCAATGAGAATAAACAACGAAAGCAACAGTTGCAGCAGTTATATCCGGAACTGGAATCGCCTCGGGCCATCAAGTGTATATATCAATCAATGTAACGCAATATCGCTGATTATCAGAAACTGGTAAAGGACCAATGATATCGAGGTGAATAATCGAAAAGCGTTGAGAAGTTAATTTATAGTTACCAAACGGATATTTTGTATGCTGAGAGATATAAGCCTTTTGGCAAGCTACACAACTTTGAGGCATTTTCTGGACGTCTTTTTTAATCGATAACCAGATGAAATTCTGAGTCAAAAGTTTGATGGAATTGACCAACGAAAATCTAAGTGTCGAAATTGACGAGGAAATGGTTTTTTCGGTTTCTGATAGAAAAGCATAGTCAAGTGGCTTATTATCGGTGTAGAGCTTGAATAAACGACCTTCGAGAAGACGTCAAACATGTTTAATCCCCTCGAATAAGCCGCAAGAAGTTCACGATCATAAGCATTGTATCTGTTTTGTGTATCACTGAGACGTACTGAAAAAAACCGCGTGGTTGCCAAGTGTTCGATACAAACTGCTGGACCACCGTTCCAATCGCCGTATCGGAAGCGTCAACCATGATGGCCAGAGGTGCTGATGATGATGGATAAATAAGTAAAGTAGCGTTCGTAAGTTCAATTTTACAGTTATCAAACGCTTCGATAGCCTCTGTTGATCATTGTATTGGAACTCGACTGTATTTAGTGTAACCTTTCAGGTAATCGTTCAACAATTTCTGGTCAGCAGCGGCACCCGGAATGAAGCGTCGATAAAATTGAATCATGCCTAAAAAATGTTTCAGTGGTTTAACAGTCTGTGGTCGTTCGAATTTTTTGATAACTTGAACCCGTTCATGCGACGGTAGTATACCTTGTCCAGTTATTAAATTTACTAAAAAGATAACTTCGGTTTTTGCGAAAACGCATTTGTCCACATTTACAACCAGTCCATGTTCTTCTAATTTAGCAAAAATAATTTTAATATATTCGAGATGTTCGTCATAATTTCGAGAGGCAATGAGCACGTCGTCCAAATATTATACAAAAGATAAATCGAGCCCGCGTAATGCTGACTGCATAAGACGTTGAAACGACTGTGCTGCATTCCTAAGACCGAAAGTCATTCTACAAAATTCAAATAGTCCGAAAGGTGTCGAAATTTCTATTTTTGGGATGTCCTTGGTTCAATTGGAATTTGGTGGTAAGCCTGGACAAGGTCTGTCGCTGTGAAAATAGTGCAGCCCTCGAGTCGTTGTGTAAAGTCTTGAATATGTGGAATCGAATATCTGTCTGGAATTGTGACTTTATTTAACGCACGAACTCCACACGGTCCCCAAGTTCCATTCTTTTTGGGTACTAAATATAGTGAGCTGGACCAAGGGCTGCTACTAGGTCGGCAAATATAGCGTCCGCGTGAATTTAACTTAGATCGCGATCTAGAATTTTGACTAAAAATTTCCGAAATCTCCGATAACAAAGTTTTTTCAAATTCCGAAAGTTTATTGTCAATATAAAAAGCTAAATTTGGATTAGAAGAACAAGATGCAGAAGTCCCAATGTCATAGTCTTATGCACATTGTCAGCCTGTTCTGCAAGGACGTAATCCACGATATTGAAATAAAGTGTGCTCCATTATATTCAAAGTATCGTCGGCTACCAGGCGAAAAACTCACTATCGCAAAACGTAAATCCGACAAGATGATGAAGCTGGGAATTCGCAGGCCATCCAAAAGTCCATGGGCCAGCCCTCTGCACTTGGTTAAAAAGGAAAACGGGGAATGGCGACCATGCGGGAAATACCGCCGACTTAATTATGCTACAGTAGCGGACCGATATCATATTTCAAAGTCATATTTTCCACAATCGATCTGGCAAAGGCCTATCATCAGATACCCATCGAGCCAGCGGACATAGAGGAAACAGCTATATTAACGCAATTCGGATTGTTTAAGTTTCCGCGGATGACCTTTGGTTTGTGCAACGCTGCTCAAACTTTTCAAAGGTTTATCCATGCTGTGTTGAGAGGCATGTGTTGCAAGCATCACCACGACAACTCCGCCAATTGTACTATATAGGATAATTTTCGACGGATATTCGACATATGGGGAAAGACATATGTGGGAAAAAATAAAGTCGTAGCGGATGCTCTATCCCGGATCGAAAAAATTTCAACTTCAAAGCTGGTGGACCTGGTGGAGCTTAAACTAATTTTAGACTTGCAAAACCAGATGAGTTTGTAATTAATACCAATATCTGCTGTCCGGTAGTGATAGATGCGTATTTTGCGAAGTAAAGGAAAACAGACTACGACCGTATCTACCGAAGAGCTTACGACTAGAGAAGTTCAACAATTTTTACAATAAAGCCCATCCAGGGGTAAAGGCTTCTACTAACTTGATGAATACGAAATATGTGTGGCACGCCATGAATAAAGATTGCGCAAATTGGGCACGAAGCTGCGTGAAATGTCAAAAGGAAAAATTGAGACAGTCGCTTTCAACACATCAACATAGATATAGTAGGTCCACTACCTAGATCGAAAGGTTACAGTTACTTGCTAACAGGTGTAGATCGATTCTCGCGAGGGATAAAGATAACACCAATGACGGATATAACATCGGAACGTGTAGCACGAGCAATTTCTGAAAATTGGATTTATCAATTTTGAGTGCCCCGAAAAATTACTACGGATCTAGGACGCCAGTTCGAATCCTCGCTCTTTAACGAACTGGGAAGGCTATTCGGATATAAATGAATAAGAACAACGGTATATCACCTAGGAGCGAACGGGATAATGAGATGGCATCGCGATTTAAAAGCAGCGTTAAAATGTTATCCAGCTGAAAAATGGGTGGAAGTTAAATCCACCAATTACAACCGGTGCAAACTGCAAGGCATAAAAGAGGAACACCGGTGGTATATCCTGAACTAAAAAAATATTCTCATTTGTTTGTAGGGTCGATGCGGTTCAAAGTCCGCTACAGCCACCGTACAAAGGACCATTTCCTGTCCTCAACCGGCAGGAGAAATATTTTAAATTAGGAATAAGAGGCAAAGAAGTTGCAGTTTCTATAGATCGATTAAAGCCAGCGTTCTTACTTCAGGATGCCGAAGATGAATCACGCCCGATGCAAAATTCGCAGAAAATCGAACCTGACGCGGTATCAGGAGAAAACAAGATACCGTTAAACCAGGAATTTCCAAAAACGGAAGACGTTAAATTCAAGGAAATACCATCATCAGTGCTGGGAAGTACCTTGAGACATTTATATCAGGGTAGGCCGACGAAGACTAACGTTGTTACTGGTGAACTGGTACGCTGTCCTGTCAACCGATTAAAATACGGCGTTGGTCAAATTAAACAAAAAATGAAAATAAGTTTTGACATCTCGTTTCCGGCATCTTCGAAAAAACAGAAAAACAAAAGAAAACGAAAATTATTCTTAATTTTGATTGCGGCGGAACAGACGTTGTAATATTTTTGCAGTTATTTAATGTGGAGACAAGCTAATTTGTACTAATTGAATATCTCGGTTATGTGGTTGGTGAGGGAGGTTTTAGATAAACTCGGACCAAGGTGAAAGCCAGTGTAGAGTTTCCAGTGTCCAGGACCTTAAAACAGGTAAGGATATATTTGGGTGTCTTGGAGTTGTATCGTCGACTTAGTATTCTCGGCTCCCCCTATCGAAGTTATTCAAGACTGGCAATCGGTTTCAGTTGATTTATGGGACATAAAAATCATTGAATGACTTAAAGTATGCGTTAACTTCATCCCTAGTTTTAGTAACTCCAGATTTCAAGAGCTGCCCTCTTTCAAAATGATTAAAATGGGGATGACCGACCAATATCATACATGTCTAAGAAACTCAATGCTGCAGAAAGAAATTTCAATATTACTGAATTGGAGAGTTTGGCATCGGTGTTGGTTGTCCAAGTCAAAACGCCGTACCAGATGCCTTGCCTTGGGTATTCATGGATTCTCTTGATGCAGTTGCATTTCCATTGCATGTCAACACCGATTCACCAGCGTTTAAATCTCAAACTTATCAGCAAATAATTCTGGATATCGATAATAGCACGAGACATAGCAATTTGGTAATAATTGATGGGTTAGCTTATATAAATCTGACACTTCACCATAATCCTTTAATACTGTCTGTGTCTGAAACTAAAATTGTAAATTCCAGAAAGTTTGCGATTTTCCGAAGAACTCAAACACAAATAATGTTTATAAATGCATGCCAGAGTTGTAAATGCATTAAACCCATGAACTCAAAAGCAATACTAGAGGATTTACGCCGATTTGACGGGACCACCGCACCCAAATTGGTAATATTTCTATATTAATTGTAGTTTACCATTTTTCTAAATTTGTACTAACTAAATTGGTACGACCAACAAATCCTTCCTTGCAAATCAGGTATTTCTAATATTTGGGGTAGAGAAAGGAAATTGTGTGAGGTAATGGGAAGCAGGGCGAAGCCAATATCGTTGGGATTTTTGAACGAAATATGGAGTGCGCCACATCTTCGCTAAATATTGATTGCAAGGAAATTATTCTTAAAACTTTCGCCGAGTTATATTCTATTTGGGTAAAATGGTAAAATGGGGGGTTCAAGTTGTAAATTAATGAAATAAGATTATGGTTTTAATTGGGGATGATCTTTATAGATTATAAATCCGAACGTATAAACGAAACAAACCAGACTGTACGAAAAAATCTAACGGAAGCAGCTCGAAGAAGTTTTACGCAAAGCAAATCGTTTGAACAATGTGCGGCAAAATTATAAAAGAAATTTAATTCAAAACTAATGGGAAATGTTGGGAATCGGCGTGTTAATTTTGTTGAACTAAAGTCCCCGGCTTTTGGAGGCTTTTGGAAGCTTGTCTTCAAGGAAGGTTCAAGGAACGATATCGTTATTAAACAAAATACCAAGTAAGGTTATTTCTTCGAGGCTTTCTAATTTATCACTCGTTCGAAACCAATCTCGCATTTCAGGAATAGTTCAGAAGCTTTATACTCTTGGTCTAGCACGTTTTATTCAAGCTTTAGAAAACCCCACCTCTTACCCTCAGCTCTCTGGCAAGATACAAACGCCCTGAAGCCACTGGGTTATAAAACTCCTGTAAACAGCCATTAGCCATCTATCGGTTATATTCCAAAGGTCTATCATTTTTGAGAAAAATGATTACAGACTGATAGATTATAAATTTAATTCGCAGCAATACCGGGCAGGACCTTCCAAAATTTAAGTGAAAATGTCGTTTTTGGACAAAAAACTGTTTTTAACAATGATTCGGTCGTGTCAGTGCTTGTTCAATGAATTGGGAGATACTAGTGAATTTTGACCGAAATCGGTTCACCGGAAGTCACAGATTCCATAGGAGCTTTCTCGTTTTGTACAAATTTTTATGAAAAACTACTATAAACTAAAAGTTTGTAAATTAATTTTGCAACAATATCGATCCATACTAGTTTTCTACAATTTAAGCGGAAGTGACGATTTTTGACAAAAAGAACTATTTTTCAACAAAAATTCGTCACTGTATACAGCACTTACGAATTTATAAATCGGGATGAAACTTCATTTTTAAGCTTTTTTCATAAATTGGGAGATCCCAGTGATTTTTGACCGAAATCGGTTAATGGCAAGTGGTAGCCTTTTCGTTCAAACAAAATTTAGACAATTTTTTAGATTGTACCGGAAAATTTTGTTTCACCAAAATTCTGCATCTGTACAGTTTAAGCGGAATGACTATTTCAATTAACTGG